>NEWO01000032.1:668035-687834 GCA_003013225.1 Phalaenopsis aphrodite | reverse complement strand
CCTAAAATAAGTCAATAGTTCAAATAACATTTCTAAGTCAAAAGTTTCGCCGCTTCCTTCTTTCCCCAGTAACGAAGCCAAAACTCTATCCCCGACACAATGTGTGTGTTCTTTGTGTATAATTACTACAATTTCAATCTAAAAAAGGCACAATCAAAAACTTGATGTGGTGGCAATAGTGCAATGTTAAATTCTTAATCGAATATTATATATCAAATAAATCTCATTTTCTTTCCACAATTTAATTTTATACATTAGAGATACTACGCAACTGCACGTATTGTTTCAAGTAATATAGGTCTTTCTTTTTATGCCCCAAGTATCGATCCCATAAGGAAGGTGAAAACTCTTTTATGAACTTAGTAAAACTTTGCTTAAACTCCAAACAATTATCTAGGAAATAAGATCACAAGTTTATATGTAAAAAAAGGAAGTAACTAATTCCTACAAATCTTATTTCAAAGCTTAAAGAAAATGCTAAGTGTTTCTAAACTAGTTAAATGGAAGAGAGTTCAAATTAGGTAAAAGTTTTTCCTTTTGCAATGAGATCATAATCAGTGTAGGAATCAAATGTTTAAAGGTTTAAATGTAGTTTTGTGACAAATATGAGCAATCATATTTTTTACCCTCTTCCAAATGCATAAAGAACATTGGCTAACCTAGACTTAAGTTCTTAAATCTAAGGTTATGTTGGGTAGATTCTAGCCTATCACCTTAAATTACCCATTGTGTCCTCTCTTTAGGACTAACTAGTCCTTAAGTTCCAAACTTTGGATCGAATTAGTTAAGGTTCTAGCCTATCACCCTAAAATCACCAATTTACACTCATAACTCATAAAATCTTATCTTCTTATCTATTTGCACCAACTAATGGGCTACCTTATCACCCACCAGATTAATGTGATTCTTACTAGTTGAGGAATACATTGCCCTCCTGGGTTATTACGGTTTCACAATAACTTTTAACATACCAATTAACCAGATTGAATATTTAAATTAAGTACGAAGTAATGAATTATCACAAGTATGGAATAAGAGAAATTTTAAACAATTCTAATTCTACACAAGATTAATTCTTATTGCAAGGAGAAAGATAAAGAAAACTACTCAGATCTCTTGGGGATAACACAACAAACATGATTTATATTAAAATTCAGGTTCACACAATAAACAAAACTCAAACAAAAATATAAAGTACTTATCTTAAACTTTTTCCCAAGCAAATCCTTTGAAGTTCCTTTGATGATTTCTCAACTCTCCTTATAATTTTACTCCAAGAGACTCACACCACACGACACACACTCTCCTCCTCTAACTCCCCCCAAGACTCTGTGACTCACCACCCCTTCCTTAGCCTCTTTTAACTTCTTATATGATAAATCTCAATATCCCAAAAAGTCACTTTAGATACCTCTTTAAAATTCATCCAAATTCAATTCATACTCATCAAACATGATTATGACACCTAGGTGCCAACATTATAAAGCCCGGTATAACTGCTTGACAAGTAGGAGCAAGTTCATTTTGTGTTACCTTGCTCCAATTGACCCCGTTTTGCTCCGATTTTGCTCCTTTTCCCCTTAAATTTCATCTCTTGTACCTTCAACTAAAAAAATGCAAAATGCCTTCCATTAAATTTCAATATCATTAAAAATGAGCAGAAAACTTATATATAAAAATAACACATTTTTAGGAATGTTAGGAGGCTAGGGTTTTAGGAGAAATTGGGGGAGGGAGGAGAAGGGGGTTTTGAGTGTGTGGGAGAAAAAGGAAAGAATGAGGGTTTCGATGTGTGTTTGCAGATAAAGACTATTTTTGACTACATAGCCACTGTTTATGAATCATCAGTTTTGAATAACATCATAACTGACACAGAAAACTGTTGGTTATCATCAAAAACTTGTTGCTTCATTATCTTGGAAGAACGACTCCATTAATTACAAACAAGTTTATTTCATTGGTGTTTATTTATAATTTAACCAACAATATAGGCTGTCGGAAACTCTAAATAAGTCGTTGGATAAATTACTGAGCATAAGTAACAACATGTGCAATAGTTATGCCTTTGAAAATTAAATATATGTTGTTCCATTATTAAGTCATCGATGATTGACATGATATCTTTGATGCACAAAAAACCGTCAGTTTTTTCATCAATTATAGCTAATTTTTCTTTAGTAAATAAGAATCTCTCCATAATTTCCCTCACACAATGGCATTCAATCTCTATCAAACAAAAACTCTAAAAAATCAAAGAAAAAATTTCCCTCGAAGTTCCCTCTCTAAAATAAGAAGAAGAAAGCTCCTAGAGTTTGAAGTAAAACTCTAACTTGTGCTGCAAGAAGCCTCTTTAAGTTTGTGCACTTCTTCTAGGCCATTTCCATGCTTCTCTTTATATATCACTTATGCTTCTCTTTATATATCACTTACCAATATTAGCTTGAAAAAACTTGCCAAATTGAACATGTTTGTGTCGTGACATAGCCGTGCAAATTCTGACATAATTACACTGCAAGATGGCATAGCTACGCCGGACCCTAGCATGGTTAAGTCAGACTCAACTCCTTAGAGTTGCATCTAACCCAAAAGTCTAGAATAATTACAACACTAAGTGGCGTAAATATGCTAGTCTAGGGACTTTTATACCACTTCAACTTACATAGAACTAACTAAACCCCTTATATAAACATAAAATTATGTTAATTAAAGAAGAAAATATGGTATTTAAAGTACAAAAATGAAGTAAATTTACATTGTATCACTTGATTACTCTCAATATTCTAAGTTGTATAATCCCACTCTTGTTGCTCTAACTTTTATAATAAGGGAGAGATTTTTCCCACCCTAAATATTATAATTTTTATAATAGAAGGGAGGTTTTTTGCAATTTTTCAGTGGTGAACATGAGAAATTCTTTAATGTCCTTTTGATATTTTGTGTGTGATGGCACTTAAGAATTACAAAAGATTAGTTAGATATGAATATATTATTGATAAGATCTCATGACATTAATCATTGGAGAGTGAAAATTGAAGTGAGAAAAAGAGAGTTAATATTTTTAGTAATATTATGATAAAATTAATCATATATATGTCATAATCAGTTTATATTTGTAAACTTTATTATGTAATATTATTAACATATTCAATCCCCTGATGCAGGGAAAACAAGTTTTAATTTAAACTCGTGTGGTACCATTCAAATTGCTCCACAATTCAAACACATACAATCCATTTTGTGAGATGGTGCATCAATAAAAATATTTATTTGTTGGCAAAAAAATTCATGCAAATGAAGACTCATGTGCCCAAAATCACATTAAAATTTTGATAAATTATCGTTGTAGTCATTGCACTCATCTCTAAATATGATGAAAATATGATGCAACTCGTTCCATGAAATTCCAAGCTAAAAGATGAATCAAGGGAGTCTTGAATGATTGGATCAATTGCATGTGTGATCATATAAATAATATGTAAATTTGACTTGATCAATGCCTATTAAGACCGGTGACATTGAAGATTCATGGATGACTACCCCAAGAGGCATGCAAATGAGAAAGAATACTACGAGGCAAAATAAGGTCAATTGTGGCTTGCCCTAGATCCCTTTCTTATGAAGCTAATGGCCAACCCTTGGGCTATAGATAGGGTTTTCTTCACCCCTTGCCTATGACGTTTAGGATTATAAAAAACGACCCATAACCAATGATTTTTACCTGCATCAAAAAGACAGACGGGTGCAATACTTTTCTGATGTGTATGTCGCTGTTATTACCAACAGAAGAATAGTCGGTTATTCGAACTTACATTTACCAACTTTCTCAAAAAAACTACGATGTTAAATTAATGGATAACCTGCGGTACTTTTATATTGTCGGAATATCAATCAGTTTTGGAACTACCGACAATCATTTTACCTACAAGCTTAAAACCGTCGGTAACATTAAAAGTGATGGTTTACCTTATCATAATCGATGGACTGTGACCATCAGATAGCCTAAATTCCTATAGCGAATCATATTATTCCATCTTATACATGATTCCTTTTTTTTTTTTTAATCTAAGATTAAAAAAGAACAATGTTATGGGATGCTCATTCATTTATTATGCATCATCTCAGATAATAATTACAAAAGTTGAATTAGAGCCATCATTATGGTGCCCATTAACTACTCTCAAGAGAAAAATATTATGAGGAAATTATTTTACCATCAAGATTCTCTCTTAGAAGAAGAACTGATAAACCTTATATGCATATCACACGAAAGTGTCACAAGGTGTCAATCAACTAAGCAAAGGCCAACGACAAAGGCTCAAAGCCAAAAAAAGAAATGCCGAAGCAAACTAAGGGCCGGTAAAATGGTGCAATATGAAGACAATTAACAAAGAAAATTTGATTAGAGATTTTGGTTTATGTGTTCTTGCATTCATTGATAAAATCTATGTCATGCTTATAATTTTGATTTATAATCAACAATGAAATTTTAAAGTTTAAATTTAAAATGATAAATTAGTATAATTTAATTTTTTTAAAATAAATATTACTTGGATAAAATAAAGGAAATAAAATATTTTCCATACTTACATTGTTAGCCAAGGCATTTGATGTGGGTAGCTATTTGTTGCTCCTTAATTTTCAAACTAGGCCAACCCTTTCCCCTTCTTTCCACTCAACCCTTCATATTAATATTTCAAAAGGATTTAAAAATATTATTGATAAAGACGGCTAAAATAGTTGGGCATTTAAAGAAATAAATTTGATGATCTGCTTCTACCAAGTCACTTAGGTGACTGATAAGATTGATTTTTGTGTTAAATTTTTATTCATGTTTTTTTTTTATAATTTAATTACTAATATTCCCACAAACAACCTTATTTCTATTATTTATCCCACAAAAGGCCAACGAAATATAATTTTTGGGCTTCAACCATGACTTGAAGTAATAAGATGTCGTCTCATTCTATTGAACTGTTGGAATATGTAATTCCATCAAAAAATTTTGATAAAACCCATAAGTAATAATATGAAATTCCATAAATAAATTTTGATAAATGGTAGTATATGCATATCACCCAAAAAGTGTCATAAGGTTTATCAACAATAAAAATATAATTTATGGCTTTAAACTCTAATTCAAAATTTTACTATGAACAAAAAGTACTTTTAGACTTCTATTAAAGCCCAAACTCTAACTACTAGAGTAAATACCCTAAGGTGTTGTTGTCATCCTATTGGGTTCTCCATAAGATCTAGTGTTATTCCAAACCTTATAAAATTTTTTAGGAGCCATGAGAAAACACATCAAATTAAAACTACTCATTCCCTTTTTTAAGTGATAGCAAGGCTTAGTGCTGCATAAATCTCCCATGTTAAATTATTAAAATTCAATCTAATATGCTCTCAAATATGAACTGTGTTGCATAAATCTCCCACACTAAATTTTTAAAATTGAACATTATGTGTTATTTATTTTCACTTATGTTGTAGAGATCTCCCATGTCAAATACATAAAGTTGAGCATAGTGTGATATGAGGTTTCACATAAATTTGCACTAGGCTGAACTTATTGTCTACTTTTATAACTCTTAATCTCCAATATGATGAAAGGCTACATAGCATTTATAAATCTATTGGAAAGGTATTTAAGCCCATTTCATTCATCTTTAAGAATGCTAACTCTTAAGCCTTACATATTCCATTGTATTTAACTTATAGTATACAGCTAAATTTTGCACATGCCTGATTGCAGGCTTAGTCATATGCATGTATGTGCACACAGACTTATCAAAGAATGCACATGTGGTGGGGACTCTTTGAATTTGAAATCGAATATACTTAACAATAAAACAGACGATGCAATTTTAATTTTGAAAGTAAAAAACTACTATTTTTATTGCTTAACCATCGCACCATCATACCATTAACTACTTTTAATTTTGAATTCATGTTTGATGATATTTAATTGTCAATTCAATTATAGATATTTTGTACTTAACTATTTTATGTAATTGCTAACTGCATAAGATAGATGACAATAAACTTAAGACTATTTTATATTTTAGTGTATACACTTAACTTGTCACCCACTTTAACTCTTGTTGTGCCTTTTAGAATACAATAATGGCTAACTACGTTTTATTTTTTTTAATCCCCATTCAACACATGCGTATTGACTGGTTGCATCAAGAAAAAGTATCATAATCTTATATAAAATTACAAGTAATTTTATAAGCCAACTCATATGACCATAAGAGAGAAGACATGGAAAAAAAGAAATGTTTTTCTAACCAATTTTCCAACTAAATATGATTTTATAAAAATTCAAGTGAATGACAAAAAAAACTAAGCCAAATATTAATTGTATATGGAGCAATGGTATCTTTCGATCAACTCTGACATTCATCACAAGTAAGGATATGTTATCCCAAGCAATTTAAACTTGTGATTTGTAACTGATTTATCTTTATTTATTATAAGTAGCTTGAGGAGCATTTCTATTTTATATGTAGATATTCATCTTAGTTATCATGATAACTAAGCACAATCTTATGCACTTTTTCTTTTTTTCTTATGGACCTTTTATGTATTTTAGTTATTTAATTATAAATATTATTATACTAAAGTATTATTAAAATATATTCTTTACTCAATTTATATTAACTAGATATTGCACTCATGCTTAATCATGTATGTTACAATAAATGATGCAATTAAACTTATTAAAACTTGGATGATTTTGAAAGAATTTTTTTGATTAAATTCAAATAATTCATGATTAACTAATAATTAAGAAGATGAATGCACACTAACAAATATAATAATT
Organism: Phalaenopsis aphrodite; assembly: GCA_003013225.1. Taxonomy (NCBI): domain Eukaryota; kingdom Viridiplantae; phylum Streptophyta; class Magnoliopsida; order Asparagales; family Orchidaceae; genus Phalaenopsis; species Phalaenopsis aphrodite. The sequence continues at coordinate 681,008 of NEWO01000032.1, read as the reverse complement.
AGAGAGGATATGGATTTTTTAAGACGTGTACCCTTCTTCCCTAGCCATTTCATATGTCTTCATGATTCTAATTGAAACAAAGGACAACATGCAAGAAGATGACTTCACAATTTAATAAATAAATAATTTATAAGTCCCTTTCCATGTCAATTTGTGTGAAGTGTCAAAATAGTCCCTGGCTATTTAAATGGGGGGTTTGAGTCACAAAGTTTATAGAAATGCAAAAGGGTCTATAATTTCCCTCTAGGAGTAAATTTATGTATCTCGGTTGCGCCTTAATAGGTTGGGTTTGGATGTCCAAAAACCAAAACTATCCTAGATGATGTCAAATGGATATGATGTGATTCCTTAGTCAATTTGCTCCCTGAATCCTCACTCAACGTGAGTCATGCACTTGCATTTGGGAGATGTGGGGGAATTTTCACTCCCCTTTTTCTGATTTAACAAGTTTAGCGGGGCCCGAGTTACAAAATCACAAAAAAAACCCCTTCCCTTAATAAGAGGAAGAGACAATGTTTCCCTAGCCCAAGTCGCACTTCAATTTATGGGATACATAGGGAGAGAAGATGGTCATGCTTTATGGAAAACATTTTCTCTATCTCATAGATCTGAGCTTCAAAAGTTTATAGGGAGGCATGTTCGCACACTTTTCTATTTGGTTTATCTAGTGTTGGCGACGTATTTATGTCACTAACCACTTTTGAAAGATAGGTTTACATTCCTTCTTTTTTTAGTTTAGCCTATTCAGCTGGTTTGGCAAACTAACTCCAAAGTTTCTCTTCTTTTTTAAGAGAGAAATGAGTCACATCATTCCCTAGTGTAAGTCACATCTCATTTTAAGGAATGGATTGGAAGATGAGATGATTACATTATGAGAAACGCTCCCTCTATTGAATAGGTCCAGTCTTTCACATCTATAGGAGAAAAGTTTTGTGCTCCTACTGGCTATGAGTCATCTTAAACTTTAGTCAATAACAAGAAACAAGGATTTGTGATTTTTATAATCATAATTTTCTCTAGAAGTGGATGCCATCGAGAATTCGATGGAGTAGCTACTTAAAGAAAATTTTCTCTCTCCCCCTAGTTTAGCCAATTTTGGATGGGTCCAGATCACCAAAAATAAAGTTTATTCAAATGAATCTCTCCCATTAATTGTACTTGACTCTATTGATATGCAAGTCCTCTCATAGAATAAGATTCGCATTCTTTTTCATTCCGGTTTAGCCAATGTTGGCTGAGTTCAGGTTATCATAGTTTAAAAGGGTCTTTTTCCCTTATGTAAAGAGGAAAATGTTTGTGTTCCTAGCACTAGTTATGCATCAGTTTAGGGGATACATAAGGATGTAAGATGGTTTTGCGTTGTGATAAAAGTTCCCCCTACCACATAGATCTAGTCTTTTGAACCTATTGGTAGAAAGCTCGTACTCCCTTTCCTTGCCTCGATTTAGCCAACTTTGTCAGAGTCCGGATTAACTAATTCCAAGATATATCCTAACAAGTTATGTACTTGCATTTTTTAGAGGTATGAGTAAGATTAATTACTCCTTCCTTCCCTTGTTTAGCCACTATTAGCTAGGTACGGATTACCAAAACTTAAAATTACCATCTATAGTGTGAGTTGTATAGTCAGTTTGGCTTATTTAGGTTTGTTTTGGATTTATAAAACCCATTATTATTTCCTTAGTGAGCCCCAAGTCTTAGAACCCAAAGCAATGCTCTTACATTTTTGCAGTAGGGCTTACCTTTTCTATGTCTACCACTCTGATTGATGTTTGGATTAAATACTCATCTAACGTTTAGAAGGGATCTCCTTTTCTAATGATGCTACATTCTTTTATAGCAAGTGTTGGCCATTTATGTCCTTTTAGCTATGTGATTTTGTGCATTTTCTTTAGGTCATTTTGTCGATCAATAGATGCAAGTTTGATTCTTGTCATTTTTTTACCACATTACAATAGGACTTGTTTCACTTCTATCAATTTGATGGATATTTTGTTTAAATACTCATATGATCGTTTAGTAGAAATCTTCTTTTCTGAGTACACTGTCTCTTTTTATAGCAAGTAATGGTTGTTGATGTCTGCATAACTATTTCTTGACACTTCTTTTCCCTAAGGACATTACGTTGATTGATAGGCACAATCTTAATACCTGACAGGATTTGATCATTTTGGCAGTTTGACTTACCTTTTCAAATTTTGCCACTATGATTCATGTTTAGTTCAAATACTCATCTGATCATTTAGTAGTAATTTGTTTTTTTTAAGGATGCTACCCATTTTATAACAAGTTTTGGTTGTTGATGTTCACTTAGTTATATTATGACACATATTTTTCTAAAAGATGTTATTTTGATCAATATATGAAAGCATGATGCCTATAAGTTTCAAACATTCTAACATTATGAATTATTTTAAGTCAATCATTTAGACCAATTTTGGGTTTGATACTTGTTCAACCACTTAGTTGCATTCCACTTTAAGGATGATATCACTTTCATGTACCAAGCATTTGATATTAGTACCCACATAGCTATAATGGTGGTTCATCTTTTTATAAATACATCACATCAATTGATTGGTCGATGCAAGAAAAATGCCCATCACCCCTTCAACGACACTTCTTCTTACATTAGCTTACTCTAATCTAGCTTTGTGAGTTAGAGCTCACCACACTTTTTCTTATTAACTTTCATAATTGAGTTTGGGAGTTAGTACATGACACCATTTTTTTATTGGTTTTTCTAATCAATTCTAAGAGTTATAGTTTGAAAAAAAATTTCATTTTTTTTCCTTTTCAAATTTAGGAGTTATAACCCTTAAAATAAGAGAGAAGTGGAGAATTACAAGAGAGGAGGCTTGTCGGAGGAGAAAGAGGCTCACTAAATGACTTATTCTTTTTCCCTTCTTCTTCCCCAATTCCTCTGTTTGAGTAGTCTGAGGTATTCAAGTGCTCAGAGAGTGGACAGCCGCATAATTATATGTGAGTAAGGTCATCTGTGGTCATCGATTGGGTGGTGATTCGATGACTATGTTCATACTGGTAGTTGGAGGTTCAATGGATCTCTACCTGCAAAATGTTGTGATGATTCATCATCAGATTCGTGGATGAAGGGCTCAGATTGCTGGTGTGGTACGGGAAGTGATCACACCAAGTGCTCACACAAAGAGTAACTGGGTGTGGTCACACCCAGAAGTAGGCATGAACACACCAAGATACTTCTGGGTGTCGTTTTGCCTAAATTTGGCGTGAACATGTTGAGTTACTTCTAGGTCTAGTCACACCTAGTCCTAGAGAAAAAAATAATTGCAGGGTACATGGAGCACTATTCACCAATGAAAGAACAAAGGAAAAAGTTCAACAAAAAAATGGAACAAAAGAATTAAAAATTAATTGCAACGGCCTTAAAAGGGAAAAGAAAAAACAAGAAAACTTCCAAAAGAAACCCCAAGCCCCAAAAAAAATTGGAAAAAAAAAGAAAAATTCGGGGGAGAAGGTGGCCTAAGAAGATTTTTAGGTCAATTTTAAGGTCAACCTAAAATTGGTTATATTTGGATCTATTTGGATTCAATTGGGTTCAATTATATTTAAAAAGAGGATAAACTAAGACTTAACAAAAGTTACAGCAAAAGTAAGCTCAAGCAAAGTGCAAGCAAAAAAAAGCCTGAACGAAAAAGAGAGGTCAACTAGGGCCACTGACAATGTCTCCATTATAGATGCCGACATTGGAGGAATACTTGGTTGCAACTGCTAAGCCCTCAACTGTCTATTCTTGGTCCTCCTATCATTCCTTCTCAATCTAAGAGCAATAATAGCACCAAAAGCATCTATAATGACTGTCACTGGGTTGACAATAGTCGTTTAGACAAACCTTCAGTGAATTCATACTCCACTGGAATAATAAAATGGGCAACACCACTCGGGGTTTCCTTGACAAGACCAGAAAATTAGGAGAAGACATAAGCTGCTCCTGAAAGTTGGCTAAAGGCACTGTGATAGCTCGCCATCAAATGCATGCCTCTTCATCAAATAAAGAGTGACATCAAAATGTGTTGTAACGATAGGAGTATCCACATGTGCACAGATACTCTTTCTCTAAAGAGAATACATGGCTAAAACCTTAGCGGGAGTAGGATTCCCAAAAAAAATTGAGGGAGCAGACTCACTTGAATAAAAGTGATCGTGCCCTCATCTACATGGAAAATAAACAAAGAAAGAGTAGTGATATCTAACTCAGTGAGCTTGATCCTAATTAACCTCTGGGCAAATATCCTACCAAACAAGAGAGACTAAAATAAAAAGAAATTTCTCATGGATATAAAATACAAAACAAGTATCGTGACATTAGGTAGTGCAAAGCGCACTAGTATATCATAAGCACTATATCATTAGACAAACATAAAGTGCATCATCTGAAATACTAAAAAAGCAAATACAACAACATCGAGAATGTTCAATAACATATCATCTGAAATGTTGAGGGTACAAAAAGGATGAAAATGGTATTGGCCAGCTAACAGTAGCAACCAATAAGCCATGGAAGAAAGAAAAGTCTCAAATTTAGTTAAGATATAAAAATCAAATCAGTTAAAAAAGAAACACTAATAATTAGAATCAAATGAAAACATAACTTCTTATATGGAGAGGTAATATCAATTCCCAGTAGAGTCACAAGATTTAATTTGTGTCTCATTTCATTTATGAGCAAAAGGCCTCTTCACATTTACCTTTTCAAATCTCCTTTTCACATAGCCCATGCTCAAAAGAACATAGCAAGGAAAGGTAAGACCTAACTAAGCAAAAATTAAAAAATTTAAAAAAAATTAAATAATAAAAATAAAATAAAAATAAAACAAAAAATAAAAATAAAAAAGAACAAATATATTAAGATATCTTTACATGAATTGGAGAAGGGTGATCCAAAATGAATCATACCGTACTTAGCTCAAGTAAATATATGAAGAATGCCATATAAAGGCCTTCATATATGAAGTAGAGGATAAAATCTAATTTGTTTTGGTTTATAATTAAAGAGATCTCTCATGATGTGTACCCTTGTGTTCAATTAAATTATGGGGGATACCCGAGAAAAATCTTGATAAGAGAATTTATACTTGCTTGCTATAATTATATGGAAATAGGACACCATAGGGATTTTTTTCATCGAAGTAAGAGGAACCTCCTCTATCAGGATAGAGATAGGTTATTGAGTAGAGGGTGGAACACCATAACCTAATAGGTAACTCACCCCTCAACTTAAAGAATCTACAAGATGACTACAAATGACTTCATAAAGGAGTAAAAAAGGGTTTAAAGTGGTTAGTCAATGGCATGTCAGAAAAACACTTAGACATTTAGAACTAGCTTGGTTAGGATTCCATGAATCTGTTATCCAGACTATCTATACTTTAAGTAAACATGGTTAATAAGGTAGTCAACCAAACCCAACTAGAAAGCCCTTATCAGCAACCCATGAGTTACATTGTCTAAGTTGGCTCAGTAGCCCTAAAGTCAAAAGGATGGAAACATCTAAAGCTCTTAATAATTTATTTGGATAGAAAAGATAGGGAAGGACTTATCTCCATCAAGAGTATGAAGAGGAAACTCACAAAGTAGAAATAACAGAGAAAAACCAAGCTATAAAGCTAAATCACCCCATAATAGACTCACGATCTCATTTGGGTTGGGAATGCTTCTAACATCCTAAATGTAGTAAATGAAACCTAGGAACCCATTAGTGGCATCATGGAGTCGCTGATGTGGTAAATTTCACATCCTCTAACATGATACAGGTTTTCACCACTACCTATTTAAATATGATAGGGGTCACTTATGCATCAGTATAAGGAGCCTAGGTAGCGCTGACACAAAAAGTGCCACATAGGTCAATAAAATAAAGTTCTTACCTCGTGGCTTCTTATACTAGCACCATGGCATTCAAGCACTGGTCAAGTGGCACCACAACACTAATGATGTGGCTTTGACACTCATCAAATCATCCACCACCCTCAGAAACTGAAAGGTCAACCTTTAAGTGTCATGTGGCATATGGCGGTGAGGCACTCAAACTCGATGTTACAGCTTTAATTATGTGGTTGATGCCACATTAGCACTAGAATTGGGAGCCTTGCTTGGGCACCCAAGTGCTTGGGTTGGGCATCATAGTGTTATGTAGTGGAGCTACAATTCAGAATCACAACTTGAGTCTTCTAGACTTTTAAGTTGTTTCATGCCACTACGTAAAGGTTGAGTGTTGTGATGCCTTAGAGTGGCACCATGGCTATGGGTATTAGAGTTATGTTGTTGGATAGTGTTGGAGTTTTATAGAATATTTTTTAATGTTATTTGATGCACACTCAAACTAGTCCACATTAAGAGAAATACATTTAAATCACAATACAAACCAATATTTTTTTATTGATTTTGGTGAAGAAGTGTGTATGCATCTTTTTGCTTTTACAAATAGCCAATTAGATTTTTATAAATGAAAAAATAGGGATTAAAATATAGAGACAAAGGTAAGGTCAACTATTAATCTCCTATGTCAAAGTTGGAGTTCTTCTCTTCTTTTTACATCATCGCACCAGGCCCTGCTATTGTATAGAACTGGTAAAAAGAAGGCGCAGGTGCTCCCTATTGTCGCTCAATGGTTTAAGCATGCCAATCAAATTTTTCACTATGATGTTATTTCATATGGATCAAATGATGTATGGCAAAGCATACCTCTTACTGGGTCTCAATGACATTGTTCCATACCTCATAAATTTAATTAGGAACAATATGAGGAAAAGGAGTGATTGAAAAGGTGGAAGGATTAACATCCATTGGGTTCCCATGAGCTAGACCACTTCTCCTTATAGTAGAAATCTTGGAAGGGGTTCACTCCTTCTCACTACTTTGAGCTTCGATGCCTATGATGAGGTGGACATCCAAGTGACCTTTAATCGGCCTTAGGCCTCTTAAGCATTATCAAGGTGCCATTTTTTCCTTCAAATACTAAGAATTCAAGAAAATTTTGAAGGAGGGAGTAGGGATGAATTAAAATTTTATTTCATGTGATCGCTTACTTATAAACAAAATGGCCAGCAGTGTCTGCAATGCAGTGCCCCAGAGTCACCCCCGTAATTTAATGGTCTTATTTAAATTTGGGCTTATTGTGAGATATTATAATTAATGAATTTGATTAAGCATCATGGATCCAAGGACCAGTGTCGTGACACTAAGTAAAAATTCAATAAACCTATTGTAGAACTACAAAATTGTTTTCTTATAATAGACCCTATCATCCACTAAAGTGATATGGTGTCAAGAATCTAGAAAATAGCATTGTTGTGTGAGATTAATTTATTGAAAATTTTTCATTGCTATGCTAAAGTGAGCACAAAAGCAAGATAAGAGAGACAACATGCAAGGTATGCTCCATATCGCTAAACCCAAACTCTCCAAATTTTGCATGTTTTGGCTCATGAAGTGAGGAACTAAATTTTGGGTGTACTAATATAGTGATAACATCGAAAATAAGCTAAATATGACATCAACAAATCTTCCATAGGTAAAAAAGAGGCTTCTTTGCTAGTGGAGTAATGTTTATTCAATGAAAAAAAAAATAGAGACATGACATCCTAGCTTTAACATAATCTCCTAAAATAAGGTGGGGGTGCTAGAGTGGGTGGATATGTTATTGTGAAAGTTACAACTAGAAGCTATAAAAGTTTATGGGATCCTGATTCTCATAGATGACACCAAACAGTTACATGCTAGAACATTTATGATGGTAGAGTGATGATTTAACATCTTAGTATTATGTGAAGATTCAATACACACACAAATAATAGAAAAGTAATTGGAGGGGACATCAATTTTTTTTTTGTGTGTGGCAACCCTTGAAAGGGAAAAAAAACATAAAGCTTAGTCCAATTAAAATAATCAACTATGTAATTAAGAGTACAAATGTCCACTCTTTCCCAAGATTAGAAAAGATGGGATTATAAGAAGTTTTTGAAATCATAACTATTTTGAAATAACCCAATAAGTGTAATTGACAATATAACTATTGTATTATAACTATAATAATTTTGGAGAGGCAATAAAAAGGCTATAACAACCATAGAAAGCCAAAGTTGTAGAAGGTTATAATATCCATAGTAGGGCAATCAAAGTGGGAGTTAATGGTGGTCAATAATGGGTAGCAACCGACAATGACCTCTGGTGGTCGATGGTGATCTTTGATGGTCGAGGGTGAACTCTGGTGGTTGACCACAATCTCAAGTGATCGATGACAGTTAAGCTTATATTCAAATCAAACTTTTTAATGAGACAATCCAAAAAGTCTAAGATCACTTAATTCTGATTTCATCAATGTTCAAATAATCAATAAAGCTACAACCAATCAAAGGAATCATTCTTGGTCCTCAGATAAAATGATCCAGATACATGTATTACTTATGAAGGATGACACTCCCAAAATCTATAAATACATGAAACGAACTAAATTAAGATGTGAAGACTGAAGAGAGCTCAATAAATATTAAGAATTTTAGAGCTCCACCATTGCTAGACCATTGTCAAGGGGTGCTGCCACCACCATACCATCATCACCTTACCGTTGTAGGGCCACCATCATTGTGCTAAATCATTAAAGCAAAGCCTCTAACAGCATGCAAGACCACCTTGTAGCTAACCATTATCACCGGACCACAAACACCTGACCGACTAGGCCAATGTCGTAGTGTTGGTCCACTAATATCAATCCACAACCTTCATTTTGAACCACCAATATTGGGTTGTAATCATTATGTCAAACCTTTATTTCTTATACTATGATGTTAATGTTATCAACGTCTCCTAGTGACCATGTTTGGACCACCATCATAAGATCAATGATGGGTCATCGCCACCACTGTCATTAAACCAACATCATCAAATTGCTACCATTGTTAGACTATTGTTGCTCAATTGGTGCTACATCTGTCATCAACATTGCTTGATCTACATCATTAGATCATTGTTATTGTTAGACCATTGTTTCCTAACCGACATCACCTCTATCATTAGACCACCACTGTTGTTGTCGAACCCCTCCACCATCACTAAAACACTATTTTACAGATCACCATCATCTGGACAACATGATTGCATTTATGGTGCACTGTTATTATTGGACAATCATTGCCTAATTGATGCTTCAAAACCTATACTACAATCACCTAGCTAGCAGCATTTCCACAACCACTACCGCCATTGCTTGATAACATCACCCCATGTTTTTGCCTCCATACCAACATAGTCTGACTATTGCTACATCTAGATCAATATTGCCCAACACAGACCACTAAACCGTACTCATTGTCATCAGATCACAATCACTCCTTTAATGTAAATATCATCGCCAAACCTCCATTGTCAAACCACTGCCATCACCTAATTATGGCTAATAATATTGCATAGTTGTTACTACCATCACCTACATTTATTCAATCTCCAACCTGTAACCCTTAAAATTGATCTTGTATATGACACAGCCAGGTTGTTGTATTCTCCCCAATATTTTCTACCTCTTTTTTATTGAGATTTAAGTTGATAACTCTCACTATTGTAATATTATTTCTTGTTATTCAATATCAAGAAAACTCTCGTATTATTGTACACCTGCATGAATCACCGGACAATCTAACGACCAAGATCAAATGATAAATGATGAGAATACCATCACATGAAAAGTTACAAGTCCTCATGAATTTGTTCAGCTGAAGACAACTCAATTGACCGATCACCAGCCAATCAAAGGGTTGCCAACTGATTAAAGGTTAGATGACCAAATAGCCACCCAGACCAACAAGGATAGTGATCGGTCATGAGAATGGTCAAAGGTCCAACACACCCAATAATCTAACAAGTATCAACGTGAAGCTCTCTCAACAACTCACCTAAAGATCATTTGAGATCACCAAGGAACAATAATCAGACAAGCTGACCAATCGCTTTAAGTTCGACCGATTACCATAATTAAAACAAATTTCTTAGAGCGAAGTATGACGAGTGTTCAAGACAAAAGCCAACCAAAACCAGCTCAGTCTAACAACTGAAGGACCTACAAAGCAGAAGGTCCAAGTGGGGAAAAAGATAAGAACACCTTGTCTGACCCCTATTAAAGTAGGGGCAAACATGTAATTTTATACTTTATTAATTTATTTCCTATAAATAAGGAGATTTGGCTCTTCTCTCTAGTCTCTTTTTCTGTAGGGAGAACTCTCTCTCCTTTTCTTTTGTAACTGTCACTTTCAATATATAAAATGGATAGTACTCTCTCCTTTTCTCTTCCTATTTGTTTCTCTCTACCTCTCCCTCACAGTTCCTACCATTCTAATTCTGGGCATGTATTACAGGACATATATAGATTCAATATTCTAAAAGGTGCAGACACTCATAACAGGGATCACACCAAGAAGTTCATGCAGTAATTGATCTAAAGAAAAAACACTCATTTTCATTGTCTTTTGAGAGGCATTGGCTTTGAGGCGAAAACCCTACCTCTAAAACGGATGATCGACTCCAAACAGTTGAAACTCTCTCTTAGAGAAGGCTGAGTGATGATATTTGATAATGTTTGGTTAATTTCAAGTGGCTGACACATAACTCAACAAGTGAAAGGGATTATCATTTCAAAACTTTTTCGCTATGATACATAAATCCTTATAATGTTTTTCCATGTTTGATTCATACTTAGGGAACTCAAGTCCAAGTAGCAACATTGATATCAACTATAAAGAGATTTGACAGGTAGAACAATGATACACCTAAAATATATAGTATTTTTATACACATTTTATACCTATTTTTGAGATATTACGCTTTAATGGAAGGTATTTTTGTGTTTTTCTTGCAGATACAAGTAAAAATAAAAAAAATACTTAAAGGAGTGAAAAAGGATCAAATTTGGAGCAAAAAGGTGAAAATTTGTGCAAAAGAGTTTTGGCGCGTAAGCTCCAGATCCGACGCTTAAGCGCTGGTTAAACAAAGAAGGCCGTGCCTAGCATTGAGACCCTACGCTTAAGCATCTGCGGCAGTTACTAGACGAGTAAAATCAGTTTTCACGAGTTTTGAAGAGGTTTTTTAGGCACCCATTGGCTTAATAGGTGGTTGTAACCACTATGGACAAAAATTATCATGAAAGGATGCGTCTCTTAGGCAAATACATCAAATCAAGACACATTTTGAAGAAATCCCAAGGCACCTCTTGGAAAACTATAGAAGAAAGAAGAGAGGACTTAAAAAAGAGTCCTGAAAATATTGACAAGTTTTGAAAGTTCTTCTCTGAGGAGTTAGTTCGGAGAGATTTTCAAGAATCACTTTTTATTTACTTTATCCTTTTTGTTATTTTGTTTTGAGTGATTGTAAAAGAGAAGAGATTCAAAGGAACTTCAAGGGTTTGGTGGAGGACTTAAGATAAGTTTTTATATTTTTGTTTTAGACTACTTTTGGTTTAATCGAGACTTATTGTTGGTTTAACAATAATTTCTTCTTTTAAACTAAAGTATGATTTTGTTTTCTCCATAGACTGAGTAATTTTTTTATCTTTCTTCTCAAAATGACAAGTAATTAAGTTTTGGATGGAAGTTGTGGAGAGTATTGATCTTTAATGTTGGAAGCAGTAGTGATGATTTAAATCCATGCACCTCATTTACTACTTGATTTGGTCAATCTAGATGTTAAAATTTGTTGTGAGAACATGTAAGAACTGGGTTGGTATTGTCTCAGTCAACAATTTGAAAGAATTACATGAGGTTATATGAATGAGAATGTAGTTCATATGATTGAATGCAAATAAATAGGAAAATATTTATTGATGGGTGTAGAGTTAGAGGACTTTAAAGTGACAGGTTAAAGCCCCCAACTTGGTTTATTGTTTTAGATTCTGATATGAGAATGTTAGCCCCCAGGTGGAGGGAATTGATGGAACTCTAGAGTGAGAGCTAGTATCTTCCTTGCCTAGCCGGTCTTCAGAACTATTCAAACTTTAAATTAGCCAATGTTTTTAATAGCATATTTAGTAAGGGTAACGAATATTATTGCTCCTATTTGACACAACACAATTTGTATACTTCCACAACAAAATTCTTATACTTTTTACTGATTCATGATAAGAAGAAAGATATTTTCATATGAAGTACTTTTATTCTACAAAAACTTTAGTTATCTTTTTAAGTTGTTATTGTTTTGTTAAAATATCAAAAATACCAAAAATATTTAAATTTTAAATTCCTATAAAAATCATTTTTAATTTAAGTAATTATCTTTTTAAAAAATTGAGAAACTTTCTAAAAAGTGCATATTGCATAATCTTCCCTGTGGGTTTGATATTCATGTCTTAATCAAAAAGTCTTATATTACTTGATAACGATACGTATACTTGCGTAGTATCCCAATATAAATATATATAAATTAAAAATTTTAATTCTTATTTTTCTTCAGGATCAAGTTTTTGGTTTTGTTGCAAAATACAGAAATATAAGTGAAAAATACCATCAAAACTATTGTTATAATGTGCATAAACATTAAGTCGGGATCAAACAACACACAATATTCTCGCATCATAATTATAAGTCTCCATTCTTAAATCAGATCAGGCTCTAGAGGTGGTTCCCTACACAGTGGAGCCAAGCTCTGTGAAGGTTACAACATAAATTATCTCAGTAGTAAGTCTCAAAGGTTAACCCCATGAAGGAAACAACAAGATTTGCCAGCATCCTCGAGAAGGGTGAGGCGCTTGAGACAATAGCTTGAGTAAGCAAAAAAGACCTTAGAAAGTATAAGACGAGATGGGCACTAATATCATAAAATGAACCAATAGTGATGTCATAGACGTCCGATCGGTAAAAAATTATATAGGTAACTAGAAATGACACCATAGACATCTGATCGACATCCTAACATAAAATTCAACCCTCAATGTCAAGTATCAAAAAACTCATCT
>NEWO01000032.1:641399-654247 GCA_003013225.1 Phalaenopsis aphrodite | reverse complement strand
TAAAGATGCTCTAGAGACTGAATTTGTGGCAGTGTTTTGGGCTCTCAAATTGGTCATTCTGAACAAATGGCCTTCTCTAGAAGTTGAAATGGACTCTTCTCAGCGCTTCGCTTATGCGACTGATCACGGTAACCCTCGGCATATTCTCCAGTGGATTAAACTGATCCAAAACTTGATAAATGAGATTTCTGTCACTTTCACCTTTATATACAAAAAAGGAAATCAACCTGCAAATTTTTTGGCTAAGTGTGGGGAAGAGTCCTAGATTGTATTAGTCTCTACTTCTCCTACCCCTCTTTGTTTTTTGCTTCAGGGGGATTTGTTCAATGACCCACACCTTAGAATTGTAACTTCTTTTTTATATCAATAGAAATTTTCATATTTTTGCCATATATATATATATATACACACACACACACACACACACACACACACACACACACACACACACACACACACATACATACATGCATATGTATGTTTGTATGTATACATTTATTTTTATTTAATTTTTTTTTTAACTCAAAATATTATTTTAGGAGAAATCACAATGTAATACAATATAATAGTTATAGCATGACTTTGAGATGCATAATTCATCTATGTCAATATGGAGAATCATTTAGTGTTGAGATAAATAAATCAATGTAGACCATTTGTTGTTATGGTTAAGGGCAATCAATCATTTCCATGCGCATTGACAAATACAAACAACAAGCCGAGATGAAAGTGAGTATTGCTCTAATTTAGAAGTCTAATCACTTACCCTGAGATGCGCTATTGTTAATCAACCTTGTTTTCATCTTCTCCAAGATCAGTCCCTTTAACCAACCTCAATTCCAAATATCAGATATGTATATAATAAAAATCATTTGAATTCTTTTACAACCATTCATATCTTAACTTTCCTTCTTAAATTAATTTTTTTTCACCATTAACTTTATATATCTATATGTAAACAATCATTTACAATTCTTTGACTCTTTTCCTCTCAAGCAATATTAAATTTTTTCTATATTTAAAGAATTTAATAGCTTGACTTAGTTCAAGTAGTTTTATTATAATAATAAGTAATTAATTTATTTTCAAGGAACATAGACTTTCTCTATCTAAATTACCTATAATGTAGATTTTTTTTATTGTATATAAAACTTATACCTATCCTTCACATGAGCCATAACTCTTTTCCTTTTTAAGTTCATCACAAATATAAAACTTAATATTATTAATAATATTTTATTATATGTTTCTTTAATTACTTATAGCCTAACCAACCAGTTATGAATAATTTAATATAAAAATATATGATTAAAATAATTACCAAGTACAAACGTCTTTTATAAAATGCTTCCATCAGTAACATTTTAAATCCTAACTCAATTCTATATTATGATAAAGTAATGCTAATTTAATTTTTCTAGTAGTAATTGATTCTTGTAAGTTAGTACACATCAACCCAAGTGAAAGAAAACCTCAATTTGAATGTAAGCTTCATACTATTTCCTCTCAATCATAAATTAAGGAGACTTAGGTTTGTGGTTTACCTCATCAACCGTGAAGAAAGAGTCTCTTATGTTTGATTTTAATCCCTAATTTAAGGGATCATGCTTTTTGCCTATGGTTGTTAAAGATTTGATTTCGAGCCGAGCTGGGGTCAACTCAAAAATCTGCTCAAAAAATTTCGATCTAATTTTTTAGCTTGTAGCTTGGCTTGTTTATTTTGATCTGATCGCGATCCGGGCCCAAATTCTAATCAATTTTTGAACTGTTAATGATCTTCGAACTAAATTCGCTAAATTCACAGCCCTAACATTAGAAGAACCATTAATGATTCGATTTCGAGCTGAGCTGTGGTCGGCTCAAAATCGGTTAAAAAAAAACTCAATCCAAGATCTTGGCTCGTACATTGGCTCATTTATTTCGATCCGATCTCAATCCAGGCTAATATTTGAATCAATTTTTGAGCGATTAACGATCTTCGAGCTACATTCATAGCTCTATTTATGTCATAGCTCGTGCTTGACATATTGGTGCGCACAAGTTGTTCATCCTTGCCTTCTGGTTTGCTCAACCTCCCCGCTCTCTCTCATTCTTTATCTCACACACCGCATGCTCTCTTAGGCATGTCAATTCTGGTTGACGGGTGGGGTTTAGGTTTGACCAAAGTTTATTCGATCGAACATACTTGGCCTAAAATCAACTAATTGATTATATTGGATAAAACATTTGGCATGAACCTAACTTTAAACGAACATGACTAACCCAAAATTGACTTTTTTAACCCATTATTATGAGAATTTTGTAATTTTTTGTGGTCAACACATTCTAATCAACCCTTACATGGTTTGTTTAATCTAATTCGGTCAATTTTGAGTTATTCTGGTTAATTCTAATCTCGTTTGAGTGATAATAGAGTTTGTAATTTTGACTCAAATCCGACTCAAATAGTAATTTTGAACTCCAATTTTTTAAGTCTGGCTTGGATTATTTGCAACCTTATGATTTCCCCTCCTCTTTCCCAATCTTCTTTTCCTCTTGATCTCACGATTTGTCTTTGGAATGTCTCACAATCGCTCTTCTCTGATTTTGTTAAATATGGGGCTAGGTGTATTATTTTATGTTGGCAGGTCAGGTTCAAGTTTGACTTGAAGTTGACCCAAACCTTATGCATTTATTATATAGGTCAAAATATTTGACCATAATATAACTTGTTTACTTGTTTATTATTTTAATCATATAATTTTTTGGATCAAAATGACCCAATTAACCTAATTATGACTCATTTAGCCCAATTAACTTAAATATGACTCGTTTAGCCCAATTAACCCGACCTAAGTTCATCTAACTTGACCAAAAATAGTAATCTAGTGAACCTGAATCCCGATTTTTTGTGTCCTATTTGGGCCAGCTTTTGGGTTGTCCTTCATAGACTACCATAAGGGCCAACTAAAATCAGTTCAGACGAATCAACAATAGACAGTCCATATATTTATTAGAAAAAAAAAACAAACAAACTGAGCTTTACATGTCCTATAAGTCATTCAAATCATAGATGAATGCTTAATTTTTGAAGATTTACTCCCTCTTTAGATTATGTTTTCACTTTTCAGTATTATGCAAACCAATTCTTAATGCATGACTTTTTTTTTTCACAGGAACCAGTCATTAAACCTTCTTGGGATATCTTTGCAAGCAGTCTTACTGGGATTTGGAAAGGTCTCGGAGCAGTTTTTTCTCCTTTCACTGCTGAGATGGAGCCTATTGGTGTTGGAAATCAAAATGAAAATCTTTTTGATTGCTACACTCTTTCACGCATTGAAAAGGTACCATCTCAAGATTCTCTCTCTCAAATTCATAGGAAGACAAGTCGGGTGGCTTTGAACCCATATGGGGAAACAAGGAAGCATGCTGATCTCTCTAATCGTGCAACTGGAAGTGTTAAATCTTCCATCGCTGGTAAAGTAAATTCGGATGCAGGTGATATGGAATTTGATTTGCCTCGCTATGAGTCATTTGACCTTGAGCACAGTGAAATATCTGAAGAAGATTCAATGAGTGTGGAACCAGGCCTGGTTTTCTTTGAGGTATGAGTTACGTTCGAATGTTAGCCCAATGGTAAATATATCTGTGATATCCATTCGTTCATGTTATCTCAATGTTTTTGTTTAATTTTTTTTTTGTGATTTGATTAATCTGTTAGCATATTTCTACCATCTTTTGGTGTTATGGTTGCTATTCGTTAATATGAAATATTCCTCTTTGTCTTTTTAAAATACTTCATGCTTCAATTGGCTATGTGAACTCCTCATAGTTGTTAGTTTAGTCAAAGCATAGTTTATTTTGGTTTATGTTAAGTTGTGGGAGTGATGCTGAGAGATAAAGTTAGAACTGAACTTTTTAAGGTACCACAACCTTGTTTTCAATTATTTGAACAGGGCTTTTTGAATTCGTTGATCAAACATATGGAATGACACGTTTGCTACAAGTCTTAATAATATGGCTTAACAACTAATATGTCACAAGAAAACAACTAGTGTTCTCTAGAGTTTGATGACCTTGGAACATGTTCTGGATTTTTGTTCCTTCATAGCATTTATTCATTTTAAAAAACATGAAGAGGAGTTTTAAAACAAGCTAGTATTAGTTTCGTAATCTACGCCAATAAAGTAGTAATGCTACTCATGTTTGTTAACAATAGATTAATTTATGTGTTGCAACCTTTCCTTTATCTTGCAGCATGGAGGCATTTTTAGGAAAGAACCTTGACAAAACTAAGCCATAGTTAGATGTCCAGAGATCCTTACATCTTCTAGAACTGGTGAACTTTCTAGATAATGCTGGACAGTGTGTACCACTAAAAGCTGCATATAATATACCTATTTAAACAAGTTCAAATTTTGGCATAAATGAAATTTGATGGTTATAACAGGGAAAGGTATTCATTACATTAATGCATCAGTGTACTTGACTTATGATTTTACCTTGAATGCATTTTCTGATTGCACTAAATTGATGTGGAAAATGTATTTTTTGTTCGCTTAAACTCTAGAAACTTCACATTTGTAAGAGTGCACATCTGCTTTGGTCAGCTTAGATCTTGCCTGTCTAAAAATTGACTTGCACTTTTTAAATTTTCAGGAGCAGGGCATTGACATGGGGACCTTTAGTTGAACTGGCATGGGTAGTTTGAAGCTGAATAGTCTGGTTAGGTTCTTAGATTTATAGAGCTTAACTATTTTTTGGTTGGAGGTTTAATGCAATACTCTATCTGATAAAAGGTGCTCCGTAGCTAGGCTGCATAACCATGGTTATCTTGGAATACAGCAACTGAACTTACTGATTGAATGTTTGAAACCTATGAAGAGCATTGCCAAATACAAATTTTGCAAGGCTAAATGACCCAACATAAGAGTCATCAAAATCTGCACTCAATATTGTAGATCGAGCCAAATTTTGATTCAATTGCGGTAACAGGTTGTTTTCTGTTGTATTGTAGTTTCATAACAAATAAAACTATTTATAATGTCATGGTATATAAACCAACAAGTCGATCTCAGTTTTTAAAAATAAATATTTAGGCTGATAAACCTAAAGCCAGCAGATAAACTTTAGTAGAAACTGAAACAAGACAAAAATTTAATTTCAAATAGATTGTGAACTAACCTTTTTTTTGTCATTTCAATTTCATTCGTTAGAACGGGGATGCACCAAGTGCATGCAATCATAGTTAATGACGTTTTTGGAAGTAAATATTATGTTTGCAGGATATTCTAGGGTCTAAAAACTCTAATGCTTATATATGTGTAGTCAATTTATTCATTTTGTCACGACCCGACCTTGGGAGGTTGGAATACCAAGGCGAGAACAGACGGTCGGACGAAAAAAACTATCTAAATATTTTTGTCTATGAAAAAAATCATCTAATATACAAAAGAGTCATTCTATTACACAAATTTAAGCTGTAAACTTTCATTCTGATTTAAAACATTTAGAACTAAAAGAAAATTAAAAGTTTAATTGTAATACCTTTCTCCTTGAACGCCTTGGCATATGTATGAATGCTCTTTATGATCCATCTATTCTAAAACAGGTTGTTCTGAAAAATTTTAGCAGTCGACAATATGAGTTATACTATGGGTAAAATACTTTTAAATTGCAACAATTCTTTTTTTTTTTTTTGTAAAACAGTAAAAGTAAAATGACCGTAAGAAAAAATAAAAAATAAAAAAGAAGCAATAAATAAATCAATTTTTTGGTTACTTTTATTCATTTCAATTAAAATATCTACAACGAGAGTTCCTTTAGTATATGTTTAATCTTTTCCAAAATCCACCAAAAATGTATGTAATGATTTTTATTTCCATTTTCATTTTTATATTCACTTTCATTTTACTTGCACGAGAACATTGCATTCACTGCTAGTACCTTTCTGGACGTGACTACACATATGCACACATATATCATTTTCTTTATTCAACATTTAAAAAATATGGAATTTGTATTTTAAAAGTATTAAAAACAGTACAAATAGTTGCAATTGCTTTGATAAATAAAAGAACTAATATAAAATACAAATATATTTTCCCACCTATTTAGTGTTGTCGATTTTCCTTTTTTCCAATCAATCCATTCTTTAGTGTAGTTATATTAATACATCAAATTTAATTAATTTTATTATATTTTCTACTTTGAATTATTTTCTTATCTTTCTATTTTAGCCTCGTTATTATATATTTTGTTTCGGCTACATGTACGAACATTTAAATTATAACTTTTAAATTGGTGTTGAAGACTCTTAAAGTTTAATTTAAATCTTCACCTAATCTATTTAACATTTACAACATAAACAGTTACGATTGCACAATGAATTGTACCAACAAATTCTCTCTCGCTTTACTGATTGCCAATTCAAGTCAAAACCTTGAAATTTCGATAACATTAATTTATGAATTTTGACTTTAGGGTTTTCTAAAATTCAGTATAGATTATCGAGGAATAAATTTTTGTAGCATTAAAATAAATAAAATTTAAAAAACCCAACATTATATTTCAGATTTCTTATCTAATGTCGTAAACACTTCATTTTCCTCGCTGCCTTACTGTATATTGCCCTTGAAGCTTATATGCTTTCAATTGAACTTCTGATATGTGAGGGAACGCTCTTACAAATCGTTTGCATCCTGTTATAGGTGTCTCTCGAGCGTGAAAGCTCCACGCCATCGAGAAAGGGCTGCTCGGTTTCCCCCTTTCATATTGCTATTAGCGCTCCTCCCGTATGATTGGAACTGAAGGCGCTTAGTTGAGCGTCTCTCACCTGGAAGAAAAGGAAGTGAGCTGCTCCCTGCTTCCAGAAACTTAATTCTCGGGACTGAGCGTCTCTGCATGTGGAAGCTTCTACTTCAACCGATCCTGTTGCTTGAGCTTCTCTTGAGTATGGAAAAAGTTCACAAGGTCATGTGATTGTAGAAAAATGCTACTATCTTTCTCCTTCCCTACTCATGGTTCGCCAAAGAAAAATGAGGAAAGCTAGCTTGATGCTGATTAGGCCGAATCAGTTCATGATCGTCGATCCACTTCTGGGTATTGCTCATTTGTATGGGGCAATTTTGTCACGTGGAAAAACAAGAAACAACTGTGGTTGCTCAAAGCAGTGCGAAAGCTAAATTTCGATTCATGTCCTTAGGAATCTGTGATGTTCCTTAGCTACACATCATGTTCTATGAACTTCATATTCCAACATTTATCTCGTTGCAGCTATTCTGTGATAATAAAGCCGCAATCAGACCCAGTCCAGCATGATCGTACCAAACATGTGGAGATCGACATACAATTCATTAAGGAAAAGATTGAGTCCGGGGAGATTTGTGCTCCATATGTGTCCTCCAGTGATCAACTAGTGGACCTCCTCACCAAGAATCTGCCTCGCCCTGTGTTCGATGACTTCAAGTCCAAGTTGAACATGATTGACATCTATGCTTCAACTTGAGGGGCAGTATTAGATTATAATGACTATACATACACTGTTATTACTTATTTTCTGATTTTATTCTCCGATTATGTATTTCCACTTTTGCTTTATTTTGTTTTATTTTCTTTCGTAGTTATTTTATTCTGTTTTTATTGCTTTCCAGAATTGGGTTCAAATACCCCTCTTCCTATCAATGTAATTGTGTTGGTCTATTGCAAGACTCAATACTCTAACAGCTAGCATGATAATTTTTTGGAATAAACTGTGGCAATAACCCATGTGGTGTTACCGTGAAGTTGGATCTCAACCAAACCCCGACACATTAGAGACACTAAGCAATCTTTGTAGTGATTGAGCTACCAAAAATTGATTATGCATAGCTCCCCCATTAATTTCCCAACTCTTCGGTTACTGTTGATGTTGGAGTTACCGAAATATCTTAGACTTCCATAGAAAGAATTTTGTACTACCTCGATTGTAATTTTTCCCAGTCAAGGTATCCATCCTCTTATTATATTTTTTTTCACTTAATTCCATCTATCAAATAACCATCACTTTTTCTTATTTTGTCATGCTTTGCCATGTATTTATTCTTAAAAAATATATTATTTGCTTTTAGTTAATGACAATTAAAAACTCATTTTTCTCCCACCGTGTTAGGTAAGTCTTTTATAACAAGGACGATGGCTTTGAAGCATCAAGATTGCTTTAATGAGCAGTCAGCCTGCACGATGTGTGCATTACTCTTCTTGTTAAACCATAACATGTTACGTTGTGTTATGAACTAATAACATTGTCTCCCACACTCGTAAATTTTATTGAATATATTTCCTTTATCAATCACCACGTTCGATAAGTGTTCAGTTGTTTTTATCGGTTTATTGATATAAAATAAATGGAGGAAATCAGATGATAGAATCCGTGAATCATATTCAAAATTATGTTAAAAAGAAAACTTGTTTGGTTGAGGTATGTGTTATATGCTTGACACTTGAATTGACTGCATTTTATGATGCCTTTAAGTTGCATATTGCTTTGTTTGATATAGTGTTTTATTCACTCTCCTCTGCGATGCTGTTCTACTTCAATATATAATATTAGGGAAAAATTACATACATAATATTATGGATTTACCTATCTCACGCCTAAACTTTCATTTTTACACACACAGCATTTTACCTATGGATGAAAAGATGAGTTTGACTATTAAAATGTGATAATAAGTGTTACTTTTCATACGATGCTTGCAATTATGAAAGTTTAGGTGTAGATAGATAAATATCAAAGTTTTGGCTACTATATATGTAAAAGTCCCGTAGTATTATTTACATCTTTGCTTTATAAAGTTGGGTTTTTAAAAATTTAACCGTTGACATTGCCATGGTACATTGGTTTTACTGGAAGCCATGAAGTGATTTCTCCTTCTAACTTAGTTGGTTTTGTAAAAATCAGATTAAACTACTAAATTCGATATTCAATTTTTTCCATTTTTTCATTGATGCATTAATAGCTGATTGTATGGATCAAGTATCTGATTTTACCTTCTTTTCAAGAAATACTCAAGACATTTATTAAGGGGATTACTTCATGTTTTCATGCTTAAATTTTTTTGCGATTTTTTCTTGCTCTTCTTTTGCATTGTCCGTTTTTTTCTTTCAAAGAGCTAATATTAAAAGTGGAATAACTGAGTTGGTCATGATCAAGCAAATAGTTTCCTTGGCATGTAAAAAACATCTACATGATCCACATCCTGATTTAATTCGGTTATTTGGATCAGGACCTATGTTGTATCTGAATGCTAATTATTTGTCACATTGCTAACTATAAATTTAAGTTTTTTTTTTTTTTGGTAGATTTATTAAGTTCATATCATTTTGCATAAATTGCTTAACTGAGCACTTCTTTGTGGAATTCTTCCATTTTGTTGAACATGTTTGATAATAGTTGGCTTTATTTTCGTCATAAAGTAGTATTGTGCTAATTCTGCTCTCCTTGCAGGATGGATCATACTCTAGGGGTCCTGTGAATATCCCGGTTGGAGAATATGATGAGTCAAAATATTTTCTATGTCCTACTTATGGGTTCGAACAAGTACGTTTTGTACTAATATTCTAATTATGCATCATTTAGATTTATAATTATTTGTTTCTTTCTCTGTTTCATTGCAGTTAGTTTTTTTTTTTTTTTTTGTCTTTAAATTTTTATAAGGATTTCTGATTTTTAATGGTTTCTGATACCAACATTTGCAGTACCTTCTGCCCACATTCTTCATTCAAATTTCTTTAACTTATTCAGCCCTAGTGTTAAGCTTTAATACTGACAATAATTGGATTAGTTTAGTTAAAATTCTTTAATAACTATTTGAGTAAGATAAAATGTGAACATAGAAAGCCCACATAGGCACCTCCACTAATGAAGTCCGAAAACGTAACGTCTAAAACTTTCAATTAGTTCATGATTGACAATTGTTTTTATTTGTTGAAGCTGCACAATGAAGAAAACTTAGGGTCTGTTTGGGACAGCTTTCTGTTTGCTTTGTTTTCAGACCGCCACTAGAATCATGTTTGGGGAATTGCTTTCTTGCTACTTTTAAGAAATTTATGTAGTTGAAAGTTGCTTTTCAACATGAGCTGTTAAAGTGTGGTCTCTGTCAGAAAGCTAGGGTCTAACTTTTTTAAAATAAGATAAATTTATAATAGCCACCACAACTTTTTTAAAAATAATTTCTTTTATGACAGCTTCACAACTACTTCAAATAGCTGCAACTGCTTTAAAGAGACCCTAAGGGTGTGTTTGGGGCGGCGGAGGTGCGGTGGTTGTGTGGTGCCGCACTGCAGTTTTTTTCTGTTTGGCAAAACTGTGTTTTGTTTGCGGTGGTTGTGTGGTGCCGCACTGCAGTTTTTTTCTGTTTGACAAAACTGTGTTTTGTTTGCTTTTTTAAAAAACTGCAGCTGAAATATGGGTTTTGTCACTGGACTTGGCTACCTTCTGCGGCTGCTAGAAAGCTGCAATTTGACTTTTTCAAAATAAAAAAAAATTATAATAGCTACCACAACATTTTGAACAACAACTCCATAGTTGCTTGTTCAAACATCTGCAATTGCTCCAAACAGACCCTTATTCATCGTGCAAGTGATGAATAGCCTTTCGATAACTTTTTTGTTATAATGACTTCACTTTTGTGTTGGTCTCTACTTCTGTTTTGAAATGTAAATAGATAGAATGTGACAAGATGGTGAGCAAAGTGACACAACATTGCTTGAGTTTAGCTCGAATCACTTTACTACAATCCAAGTCAATTTGACTTCTTTTGTAAAATCGGACTATGCCGATCTGTCTGAAGTATTGAGATCACCAAGAGAAGCCCCTGTGTAAGTAAAATAGAAGTATAATAGAGGATGGTATATACAATTTCCACTAATACTCATTCCTTACTCGAACTCTTCATGATTTAGTTAGTAGAGATTTAGTCTTACTAAATTATTGCAAGCAAACTTATATTTCAATTTTTAAAATATTCATTGATATTAAACATACATAAGAATGCATATATAAATAATCGTCAAATAAAATATAGAACTTTTAAAAATACTTAAATTATAAACTCATACATGCTAGAAAGGTCTATCTATTTCAGGTACCACTATTTTTTATTAACTCCCAAAACTACACAATCAAAAGCTATACAAAATGGTACGGTCTTCTAACCAGGGATCAATTTGCTCAGTTCCCTTCTTTGAAATTCAATATTATAATATCTGATAAACTTTATGCTCGATAAGCTAATTATTGATAAAATAAGATTCAAACATATGATGAGAAATAAGGTGCATATCAATGACTAATATAAGCAACAACAATAAAATAATTAAATATATTTTGATACTTAAATAATAAGAAAAACTTGATCTTAAGCAGTATATGCAATAGTGATTGCAATAGTGATTAGAAATAAACAAAGCAACTACTGAAAATTACCTTAATTCATTATATTAAACAATTTCATATATGCTTCTACTTTTATTTTCTTATTAATATTCAGTGTCTTAGAAATGGTATATCATCTTTACATATATTTTGACATGTTTCATTTTATTATATTATTTTCTATCCCGTCAGTCATAATAACAACTGATAAAAGTTAAGTCATTTAATGTCATACCTATCAATGACCCCTTGATACTAGTTGATTATTCTTCATCCTTGATATTATGAGTCGGAATTTTAATTATTTCTCTATCGTGGCTCATCTCATTAGAATTTCTTTCTTTCTTTGCACAAGTTATTATTATAGCCATATACCTATCACAAATTACATGACATCTTCTTGATTATTTTACCTGCAATAATTATTTTCTTTGTAATATTTACTTAACATAAATGTACCTATTAATAATCAATTTTATTAACATGTACAAGAATACTTTGTACAGGTGAAAACCAACATTTGTGTTTAACTATGCATTTCTAACAAAATGTTATGAAACTGAAATTAAATATGGTATACAATTACATGAATTAAACTCTACTAGAATTATCTAATATGCTCAATTTGGAAGGGATTTCAAATGCAAGCACATAACAAATAAAACATTTTAATGAGCAGAAGCAAAAGTTAGTCTTATGGATAATTTTTTCTTATTTTAGTAATTGAATATCTCACTTTGATTTTCTGCTTAATCTCCCTATGAATTCCTTCTCTAGACTCACCTTGAGCTCACTGACACAAATAATCTTGGTATTAAAATTTTATCTCAATTTTTGAAATCTTAAATTAAATTCCCATTAACATAACATATTTCTTATTGATGCATTTACCTCAAATTGACTTTTCCTCCTGTAAGCCTTGTCGAATTATAACAAATTTTGGGATTATCTCGCTTAAGGCCTAAATTCCCTCACTTCTTTCTATATTTCTTCTACAGCCAAGCTGATTCTTTCCTCGCCAAGCTGCATTTCACTGCAAATATAAAGGGTAAATAAAAGAGGATTTGGGTTAAATGAAATTTAATTATAACATTTATGCATGTTTATATAAACAACTTGAGTACCTTACTTCAAAATGTTCAAAATTCCCGTAATTTCATTCAGTTTTTACATTCCTCGTGTCTAAACCTAGAGCATTATGTCACGGATTAACTTATTTCAAATCACCCGTGCGGCTTTAGCGCTCCTCCTTGGCACTAGATCCTAACCCTCACACTCACAACGCTAAGACTTGTAGTCACAAAACACTCTTAGAAGGGGAATAGGGTGAAGTATTGGAGAAAGAAGACACCTCACTAAGAAAGAGTGATTACAACACTTGAATGCTTGGAACCCTAGATGGATCCTATTTATTGTCCCCTCCAAGCATAAGAGAATATTCTAGAATAGTATA
>NEWO01000032.1:570981-634362 GCA_003013225.1 Phalaenopsis aphrodite | reverse complement strand
CACCTGTAGAACTAACTACTACTCAAGAATCGAGTGGTATGTATGTTATCATCCATAAAAAGTGCATTTTAGGTGGAAGATATGTAACTGCATCAGAATTGAGTAGTGTGTATGTAATCTTCCATAAAAACGGCATCAAAGTAACATACTTAAGAATCGAGTGGAATGCATGTAGTCTTCCATAAAAAGTGCAATTTAGGTGGAAGATATGTAACTACATCAGAATTGAGTGGAATGCATATGTAATCTTCCATAAAAATGGCATAAAAAATAACCTATCAAGAATCGAGTGGCATGTTTGTAAACTTCTATAAAAAGTGTGGTTTAGGTGGAAGATATGCAACTGCATCATAATTGAATGGTATGTATGTAATCTTCCATAAAAACAACATCAAAGTAACCTACTCAAGAATTGAGTGGTATGTATGTGAACTTCCATAAAAAGTGCAGAGGTGGAAGATATGTGACTGCATCAGAATTGAGTGATATGTATTTAGTCTTCCATAAAAACAACATCAAAGTAACCTACTCAAGAATTGAGTGGTATGTATGTTAACTTCAATAACGAAATGTGGTTTAGGTGGAAGGTATGTAACTGCATCAGAAGTGAAGTGGTATGCATGTAAACTTCCATAAAAATGACATCAATCGTTGCTTACCACTGTGGAACAGAGATGGGAGGATCGCAAGGGGCGAGAAGGAGAGGAGGAAGCGAGAGATTGCAGAGGCCAAGAGATCGCAGACGACAAATGCGAGTTAGGGCACACGACGATTGCATTGCTCCAAATCGCAAAAAAGGAAAGCAACGCTATAATAAAATCAGTAAGAAATGCGGGTCGCAGGGTCCAACCCACGACCCATGGTTTAGGTAAGTACGACTCGCCGCTTCCCAAATAGCTCAATTTTGCATCGTGAGGCCCCCGAACGCCGACTCAAACGGGGCTTTGATTTCTCTAAATTTGGGCGTTACACCAACACATCACCACTACCACCATATCATCAACCCGACAGACCACCACCCCAACCCAACACAGCCACCACCACATCAACACACCACCACCACCACTCCCATGTACACACACCACCACCGTATCATCAACCCAACACACCACCATCCTCACACCAACACACCACCACCCCAACACCAACAACACACCACCACCACTCCCATGTACACACACCACCTTATCATCAACACAATCATGCCACCACCTCCAACCCAACACACCACCACTCCCATCTACCACACCACTACATCAACACACCACCAACACCACTCCCATGTACACACACCACGACTACCACCGAAAACTTCCTTGAGAATCTTTGAAGCATTCTAACACATTTTCATCACCTCCATGGCATTCCAAGGCCTCCCATGGCCTTCCAAGGCCTCCCATGGCCTTCCAAGGCCTTAGACCTGAGAGCACTTAATGACATCCACACCTTTATTCCACTCAATGAAATGTTGCCCCATTTCTTTCAAAAACATCCACAAAAGACCATTGAACAATTCCTCATAACCCCAAGCCTAATTCACTGCCTCCGCTCCATCAATTTCCCAAAGCCGAAAACCATCCATTTTTTTTGTTTTGCATCAAAACATTCCATCCGAGAAAGAGAGCAACTCACCCAAACAAATCAAAATAAGAAATTAAGCATATATAGAGGCCATCAACTAGAAAAGACATCCCAGCCTCCTGAATCCACAAAGAGAAGCACATTCCAAGTCTATTCATTTCAGAGGCGACAAAATCCAATTCTAGTCATTCCAGAGCCAACAAATCTCAAATTCATAATTTCAGGGGCCACAAACCAAAAAAAGTAAATCCCAAATGGCCCTAAAACCACAAACTGAGTAAAGCAAAAAGCACAAACAACAAAACAAATGGCAAAGGATACCAAAATCCAAAATCTCATGTTCTAGTGTATTATTGATTTCATGGTAGAGCAAAGCCACAAATTGCACAAAGAAAGCCACACATTCCAAATCAACCTCAAATTGCAAAGATGAATGATAAAGGGTACCGTGGGAGAGCGAGGGAAGAGCACTTCTTACGGCATAGATGGGAGAGAGGAGATGTCCTTAGGGCAGAGACGCAAGAGAGGCAGCACAAGAGAGGCAGAGATGCGAAGGGCAGAGATGCAAAGAAGCTAAGGCAAAAACGCGGGGGAGGGAGGGGAAAAATAACATAACAAACATCGTCGAAGATGTTGCCGCACCACCTTCTCCAAACGATTGAATTAGCATTTTGAAACCGCTCAACAATTGTTCCGCCATGCCAAACGGACCCTTAGAATTTAAGTTTCTTTTATGGCTTTTTTTATTAACAAATTCATTAGATTATTGATTCATTTCACTTTCTACCTAATACACCCATTGTGACCTTATTTATATAGAAACCAAGAACTAAAAAGAAAATTAATTTTAGTTTCTTCAGTGTAAATAACTTCATTAAAGTTTTGATTAGTTAAATTAATTTGTTCGATGAATATACTATATTGAATAGGCCCAAGTTTGATTTAACATTAAGAGGGTTCGCTTTATCGCTTGTTGCATTGGACTACTAAATATATGTTTTCGTCACTTTGTATTCAAGGCTAGATGCACACTCAATTTGAAATTTAGGTTCATATTGATAAGTAGACCCAGTTTTCCATAACAGTTCATATTCACAACTTCCTATTTATAGATTAGGTTCATATATGTAGTATGTTTAGTTTCAATTTTAAATTCAATGTCTATTTGATATTTTAATTTAAATTAAGCTCATACTCATTCAATTTCAGACTCAAATTCCGACTTTTGCTTTGGTATAGGTTCAATTTTATTTCTAGTTGTAGACTTAATTTCTCGTAGAGGTTTCTATTTAGATATGATTATAAGTTTAAAGATAGATTATTATCCTAATTTTGATCTGACTTGATGTTATACTAAGGGCCCGTTTGGGGCAGCTTATAAATGCGGTGGCGTTTTTTAAAACGTCGTCTAACCTTTTGGTTTGCACATTTTTAAAATGATGTTTGCCGCATTTGAATTTTTTAAACTAAATGCAGGCCGCGGGTTGACCCCCGCGGTCGACCCGCAGGCTGTGTTTCAGGATAAGCTGCTCATTCTGAAACGCACAAGCTGTCCCAAACAAACCCTTAAATCTTAGAATCAAATTTCAACTCTTGTTAAGCTTATGCTTCGGCTTGTAGTCATGTTCTAATAGTGGTATAGGTTCAAATTTAAACTCATGTAGTAGTTACAAATCTCTTGCATCGAATGCACCTTCGAAAGAATTCATGCTTTATAATTTATTTGATAGTACAAGATTCAACTAGAGATGATTCGTTTGTCATTGTTTGAGAGGATAAGATAATGATTTTTTTGTATGGACTTCAACTCAATAAATTATATCAATTATTTGGTCTATCATTGCTTGAAATAATAGTATGCAAGTTGAAATTGTTTCCCTTTTATATTCCGTTAACTTATTTTAATGTCCTGTCGTTAGTGATTTTAATTACAAGTGTGGTAGTCCTAACATGTTTATATTATCCAAAGTTTTAGATAAGGTATCATGTAGAAATTTTGGTTAATTGCAGCTTAACTCTGGCCTAAGCTCTTTAATGAAAAAGATTATAACAATAAGATGGTCTGAAGGCAAATGATGTTCCATATCAATTTTATTTATCATGCTTAAAATATTCATGTTATTTATCCTTATATTCACTGTATGTAAACTAATATGTTGGTTAGCCTGTGGAAGTTTAGTTTCATTGCATTTTGCTAAAACCACTGAACATGACCCATTAACTTTGATTTATCAACGTCTTTCAGCTTTTCGTTACTGATCTCTAAATAACAAATGATTTTGAATTGATCTTTATTGACATGCTGTGATTTTGAGTTTCAATTACCTATGATGACTGTTGTGCTCTCTTTAACAAGTGGAAATTATTTCTCACTTTACAGCATTGGTTCATTTTCATTAAATCATATCTTCAATTTCAATGCGTAGTGTTTAGTGAAAGGTTGCCACAAGAGACTGCGTATTGTTCATACCATAGAATTTAATAATGGCGGTGCAAATATCCAAATAACAAGGGTTGCCGTTTATGAAGAAGAGTGGGTCAGCCCAGTTAATATTTCTATTGGAGAGTAAGTATTACAATGCCTTGAAAAATATTTACTAATACTTGAAAATTTTAAATGTTGCTGTCCTTGCATTCATCATTTTTCATTTTGTTATTTTTTTTTGCCTGAGACATCTTGTTGGTTGGAAAGCCTAACAGTAGGGTCATTGTTGAATATTGTTGTGGTGTCTAATTTGCTAGAATATTAACACATACAAAAAATTTATTATTGACAAACCGTGATTTATCGCCATTGTGATTACAGGAAACTATTGGGCCATTAATATTTTGTATACATTAATCTTGAGCATTGAAAAAGAATCTTTAGGAACTAAAAAACTTAATTGTAGTTTTTGTTCTTAATGCAAGGCATGTATTACTTACTTCCCTTATGTTTTAGCTGAGGTTTGACCATATATCAAATACTGTCTCATATGTCTCTTACCATCTAACTTCTATAAGTTTAATATTAAAATTTATTTTTTATCCTCAAAATATATGATAGAAAGGGGTATTTAATATTTGATCATATTGAAGTCACATTAAATTTGAACACATAAGTGGTTCTTAAAGCCTAATTTGTTGTTCTAATAAATCTTTAGTTGTACATGTGACTTTTATTTTGTTAAAATATCAAATACACCTTTTCATTAATTTTCTTAAGTGTAAAAGAGTCATTTTAGTGTTAATTTAGTGGTAGTTAGATGTAAAAGATGATATAAAGGAGTTGTTGATATTTTCTCATACCTTATGTTAGACCCCAGCTGGTTCCCTTAGGCCACGCAGTGGTATAACAAAAGAGGGATGACTTAGTCAACCTAATTTTTACAAGCACTCGCTTGAGTCTTGACTTGTATTCATCAGGATCAATGATGGTGAAATATTCTTTCTGATTCATCACCAAACAAATTCTTATATTTAAATTTTTCTAATATTTATGAAACATAAATATGAAAGCATAAATTGGTCAATTCTAAAATAAAATATAAAGCTTAAAAAAAATTCAAATATAAAATCATACGTTCCAATAAATCATTATTTACATCAAATACCACTATTTTTTATAAAAACTCAATTGTATAAAATAGGTAACAATTGTATCTGCTGTTATTATTTGACTAACAATCTACTTGTATAATAAAAACTCAATTGTATAAAATAGTAGATTATTTGACTAACAATCTACTTGCACCTTTGTTCTAACTGAAAACAGATGTAATTATAAGTTTCTAAATTACAATAATGAAATAATATATGACTAACAATCTAGATTGTTATTATTTGACTAACAATCTACTCCACACTTAATGAGTTCAATAATACTAAAATAAGTTTCTAAATTACAATAATGAAATAATATATATAATGGTCGGTGAATAACACGAGTATTTATATTTATAATCACAACTGACTTAGTAAATTTGTAATATTGAATAAACATGTGTGATGATTAAAATAGTTAGAACATCATCATATGAGGAAATGCAACACTTGTTAGAAAGAAATAAAATTGTTTCTAAGAAATTTTTTATATTGCATTGTTAGCTAAATCATTTATGTATTTATTTAATTTACTTTCATTTTTTTTCTTATTTTTAATATTTTATATTAAAAATATCATATGATAATTGCATATGCTTTGATATATTAAATTTCATTAAATTGTCACTCTGTCTTTCAACTATAATAACTACTAATAAAGATTTGTTAGTTAAGTGTTGCACTTTTCAGTTGCTCTCTTATACTAGTCGAACCATCCCAATATTAATAATAAGTGTCGTGATTCAATTTAGTATTTGATCAAGACTCGTCTCGTTAGAACTTTTGCCTTTTCTTATGCTTTTCACATTATTATATTTGCTCACAACATAGCATGATATTTCTTGGATCATCTTTATCGAATATGATTATTCATACATGGTGTTCTTTAACATGTATGTACCCTTTAACAATTAAATTTGATAATATGTATTAAGAATGTAATGTGACATATGATATTCCATATTTATATTTGATTATACATTTTTTATGAAATACTATGAATTGGAATAAATAGGTGGTCATTTATGTAAAATAAATATTATTATTAAAAGGATTTTGTTTAATATTAAAGAATTTTTAATGCAAATACAACAAATAGATTGACTAATAAGCAGTGCCAAGCATTAATTCATAAATAATTTATTTTTTTTAGTAATTGAGTATCTCACTTTGACTGTTAAGTTAGTTTTGTGATGAATTCTTCCCTATAGTAATCGAGAACTCACTTTTATGTATAAATAGTTTAGCAATAAAAATTTATTTAAATTTTAGGAAATTCTTAAATTAAGCTCAATTTAACATAGCAGTAATTTAAAATGATTTTTTTTTACCACATTGATTTTTCATGCATGTATTTTTTTTTTCCTTTTAGTTTGTTTTACTATAACCATTATTAAGGTTATAGCCAATTAGCAAAATAGATGAATTGAAAATTAATTACTTAAAAAAATTATATATATATATATATATATATATATATATAGATATTAGTTTAAAACGTCGTTATTACTTAATATTTGAGTTATTATGTGATTATGTAGGTCTCTTTTTTGCCTTATTCTGTTTTATTTTTATTTTCTAGTTATTTTATTCTGTTTTTATTATATTTGAGTTATTATGTGATTATGTAGGTCTCTTTTTTGCCTTATTCTATTTTATTTTTTTTTCTAATTATTTTATTCTGTTTTTATTGCTTTTCATTTTTACTATCTATTTTAACTGGGTTTAAATACCCCATTCTGCTTGGTTACTTTTATTTCACTTGGAATAGGTGGAATTCCAGAAAACTTGCGTTCAGAGAACATTAGCAAGTTTCTGCGAACAACAGGCTTCTTCCTGTCTGCAGTTATTCGCTCTTCCTGCAGGTTTTTGCAGTCGGCCAGAGCAAGTCCTGTAGTTTCCGCTAGAGCAATCCCTACTGCCTGTTGGAGCCCTGTATTTTGTTGTTCGTTTAAGGATCCCTGCAATTCGTATAACCTGCAATTCCCACAGTTACTGTTGTCTGTTTTGTATCTGTTTTTCGTGATTTTACCAAAATTCTTCGATGACTTAGAACCACAACAACATATCATTTGGCTCAGTTGGAATTATGGTTAATACTTTCAATAAATCACCCTTAGAAGGCGTTCTTGACTCCACCGAAGGATCTACTCCAGAGCTCGCTTTCGTGCAGTCCGGAGGACCGGAAGCCAACATGAATTTCTTGATCATAACTCGTAAGTTGAACGGAAACAACTTCTTCCGATGGTCCTAAGTGGTCTCTTTGTTCATCAAAGAATGTGGGAAGTTTGGTCACCTCATAACAAAGATTCGTGAGCCTCCAAAGATCAACCCAACATATGGAGCTTGGGAAGTGGAGAACTTCATGGTCATCTCATGGCTGATCAACTCCATGGAAACTTCAATTGGTCATTTGCACGTGTCCCTTCCTTCAACTCTCTGGACGGTTGTTTATGATTACCTACTCGGATGTAAGAAATTCCGGCCAACCATATGAGATATCTCAAAAGATCCGAGAGGTCAATCAAGGGTCGAGGACCGTGACCCGGCACTATAATGACCACGTTGCATTATGGATGAAATGCGATCCGTATTACAGCTAGCATGGGATTCTCCGAACTACTTATCCCTCCTCTAGAAGATCATAGAAAAAGATCGTATGTTCCAATTCCTTGTTGGCTTTAACAAAGGACTTCGCGAAGTTCGGGGCCGTATTCTTGGTTGGGATTCTCTTTCTTCCGCTCGATCTATTTTTACTTATATTCTTTGAGAAGAAAGAAGGAGACTTGCCATGCTCAGTGCTTCTACTCCTTCAGCTAAATCGTCTGCCTTGATCTTAAATAGTGCAAAGCTCTTGTCTGTGCCACCACAAAACGGTCACCCCACTTGTGATTACTCTCACAAGCTCAACCATACTTAGGACAAGTGTTGGAAATTTCACGATAAGCCGGCATACAAACCCCTCGCCTAATCCTCTAATGCGAAGGGACTCACGAAGACCGCCGAACCAAGCACAACTCAACTGAATCCTACCCGAAACATCCCGAAATCCTCTGAATCCCTAAAAAAATCAGATGAAGCAGTTGATCAAGCTTCTTGGAACCAACCAAATCTTCGTGGGTCCATTGACCTCGCAATTCTGACAAGGAACTGTTTTTTTGGTTCTCACAATTTATTCCACATCTAGTCCATGGATTTCATTCAGGTGTCACGAATCACATGATTGGCCGCTCACAAGTTTTCTCGACTTGCTACCCGTTGTTGACCTCATTTTTAGTGAGGTCTTAGTCTACTACTCCTAAAACCATGATCTAGCTTTAGGAGTTCCTTATTGACCATCCCAGCGGACTAGTAATGAAGCCCACCTCTCATAGACTTCGAACCACTTCTTGACTCATTTTTGCGAAGACCTGGCATGAGTGGTCCCAAGCACTTAACTTTTAGTTGCAAGAGCTAAGTACCAATATTTAGAGGGCCCGAAAATGAGTTCCCATAGGATCAGAAGACCTTAGGTGAAACATTTGTGACTCGAACACTCGCAAACGCCGCAATTTACATACTCACTGCACCATGCACGATGTTGACTTGAATTGACCTGACCGTCGACAAACTTGTTTGGACGATCCCGAACGACGAAATGGACTGCGTAGACATGTTCGAAATGTCGACTTTAGCTAGAAAGAACATTCATATTTTTATGATTTCGCGCGCGCGCAAACGGCATAGAAATCGATGCATATTAAATTTAATTAAAAGAGACGAGTTTAGACTCAACTCAGGCTCGATTCGGGCTAAGCATAGCCCATTTATGTCGGGTCGGGCTGACAATCCAATTTGTAATTTGAAATTTCAAATTTTAAATTATCCCGCCTAAATTCTCCTTAATAAAATTTAATTAGATATTATGATATTCCAATTAGGCCAGTAATCAATTACCCGCCCATCATCATGTAACGGTCATTTCGAAATTGCGTGTCTCTCCTCCACCAGGAACGGATCATTCGGCCTCCCCTTCCTCACAACCAGATTTTGAGCGCTCTCTCTCTCTCCCTCGCCTCCCTCAATACTACTCGCCCTCGCTCGATGTCACTTCTTCCTTTCTCTCGGTAGAAGCCGACACTGAAACCCCCTTCACTCGCCTCCACTCAAGATTGAAGCTCCGCTCACCTCTTCCCCTCTTCTTCCCATTCGATTGGGCCCCCTCCTTCCTCTCGGCAGAAATTTGCACCAAAGCCCGTCTCTCTCCCTCTCAGCTGATTCTTCTTCACAAAGAAGCACTGCATTCGCCCGCTTTGTCTCTCCCACTCGAGACCTTTGCCTTCCTTTAAAGCTCTCTTAGAAACCTTCTCCCCCTCCAGTTCGCTTCTTCTTCTCTGCGCCTAAGGACCCCCGCTCGCTTCTCTTCCTTGCTCGACCAAACAGTTGTTCGGTTCGCCTCTGCCTCCTCTATTCCTCGCGACAAAAGCGTCGAACGATTGAAAGCCTCACCTGCTCCCTCTCTCTCCAACGCTCGAGTCCGCCTCCCTCTTCCTTCATTTGTTCGGTTAGGAATCGATTTCTACTTCTTGCGAGACTGCTTCTGCACGCTCCTCAGCTTGGTCTTCCTCTATAGCACCCGATGTCGAAGCTCCTCCGACATCCTCTGATGCAGTCCAAGGTAAGTTTGGGGCCCATTTGGGGCAGCTTATTTGGTGTGGTGCGTTCTGAAAGCACTGAATGAAGCATTTGGAAACAGCGGTGTGGCCGCTTTTCTAAAAAAATTATGTTAAACTCAGGTTGTGGGTTTGACCTCGTGGCTTGCGTATTTTTGCGAACTTATATCGACCTACCTTCTCGTGCTCCTTTCTCACCGTTGCCCTCTCTCTCACATTTTATATGCCCTCTCTCTCGCATTTTATCTGCTCTCGTCTCTCTTGATTGCCTCTCTAGATCGCTCCTCTCGATCACTTCTCTCTCGCGCCTCACTCTGGTGGCAACAGGTTGCCTCTCTACTCTCCCTCTTCGCTCTGGCTGGCTTCCTCTCTGTTTACTGTGCTCTCCGTCCTCCCACGGTATCACCTAATTTTTTTCGATGGAATGACTTTCTCTTTGCGATTTGTGGCTTTCTCATTTGCAGTTTGAAATGAGAATTTGGATTTTACAATTTTTGGCTTTCTCTTTATGATTTGAAATTTAGATTTTGCGAATTTGTCGTTGAATGTGATATGGAATGGAGTTTTATCTTTATCCTTGATGTTTGAATGAGAATTTGAGAAAAAGAGCGTGCTTAATTTGTTGATAGCAATATTTCGGGTGCCATGTATCTAGTAGCCTCAAATGAAAAATATGGGGTGAGGTTTTATCTTTATCTTTGACGTTTGAGTGAGAATTTGACAAATGACAAGAGGGTGATTGATTTGTTAATAGCAATGTTTCGGGTGTCTTGTATGTAAGTGCATCAAATGAAAAACATGAGATGCGGTTTCATCTTTACATTTGATGTTTGGTGATGGTGTAAGTTGGTTTGTGTGTGGAGATGGTGGTGTTGTGGAGGTGGTGGCTGGTGTGTGGTTGTGTTTGTATTAAATGATGTGTTGGTGGATGTGTGAAGGTGGTCGTTGGTGTGTGGTTATGTTTGTGTTGGTGAATGTGTGGAGGTGGTGATTGGTGTGCGGTTCTATTTGTGTTAGAGGATGTGTTGGTGGATACGTAGAGGTGGTGATGCTGTGGAGGTAGTGGTTGGTGTGTGGAGGTGTTGGTGTGTGGAGGTGGTGATGGTGGTGTTGTGGATGTGTAGGTGTCTAAAGGTGTTTTTGTGTAGAGGTGGTGGCAGTGGTGATGTGTAGGTGGTGTTGTAGTGTGGTGTGGAGGGGCATTGGTGATAAAGTTGTGGCATTCCTATTTTTCTTTGAGTTGTGATATTGTGGCATTCCTATTTATGTTAATTAGTTTTTTTTTTTCATGTAGTAATAAAATAGTTTAGATAAAAGAGGTCGGTTCATCTGTAATGTGGGATAAAGAGACAGTACTTTGCGATATTTTTCTCAAGGAGGTCGAATTGGGTAATAGGCCGACAATTTATTTCAACAAGAAAAACTAACAAAATATTATTAAAAAATTCAAAGAAAGTACAGACAGAGAATTTGATAGGATGCAGTTGAATAACAAGTGAGGTTAGTTAAAGAAGGATTGAAAATTTTAGAACGAATTAAAGCGAGGTCTGGCGGGCTTAGGGTGGGATCCGGTAAAGCGAACGGTTGATGCTTTTCAAGAGTGGTGGACAAAGAGACTGGCAATGAGCATTTTTTAAATATCTTCTATTTTTGTCAATTTTTAATGTGTTCAAATTTTACATGCTATATAAATTTATCGATGGTGCTGCTGCAAAAAAAATTTAAATACAGGGGAATTAATCCCGAGCTGGAGGAGAAGTTGGATTATATGTTTGGATGTGTCGTAATAACGGTCAACAATGCATGTGCCCCCAATGAGGTGGGGTTTGGTAGCATCTCATGAAATTTTGGAGCTCATCAAACATATGTTCAAATAAAGGCCCCAGCTCAAGCCTCCTTGATGTTGAGTCCACGAGCTGGTCAAAGTGTCTCCGGGTTGAAAAAAAAAAGAGGGAGTTGTTTTCCTTAGAAGTCAAATCTCACAATTGGTGGCTTCATGCACCCCGACCCTTCACAAACAAGTTCTTGTCTAGTCGGTTATGCGAATTCTGGATGCAATTCTAGAAATTTACGACATGCCGTTGTTTTTGTTCTTTATATAATTGCTTGAAGATTTGACCTGGAAAAAGTTTTTTATAACGATGTCTGCTGACCGTAGGGTGACTTACCTACATTATTTTCATGAGAGTGGTCACATTTAATGGACACTTTTTTTATTCGATTCTTGTAGGATATTTGTATTTGTTTATGGTTTTTCATGATGCTTTGAATAGTTACACTCCATTAGACATGCCAGTTTATTTTAGAGTTTTTCATTCCTCGTTAATTTTTCTATTTACTTATGTATTTTTATTTGCTTATGTTGATTCTATTCATAATCTTTTATGATTGTGACTAATTCATTGATGTATATGTTTTAGCTACTTTGAATCAGAATTACATGGATGCAACTAGGGAAAGGCGCGGGAGAGTTGCAACTGTCGTATGTTTGATGTACAAATATTATAACACGTTCATAGAACGCTCCCCTTCCATGACGTCCTCATCCTCATATGGCGATAAATGGGTTGGAGAGTTGCTAGAGGGGCACTCAACAGGATTTAACAATATGTTCCACATGACACAAGCGGTTCCACATGACACAAGCGGTATTCTTCGATCTGTTGGAGGAACTACACGGAAATCATAGACTTCATGACTCGTCCAGAACTACTTCACGAGAGTTGTTGGCAATAATCTCTACATATTATCGCAGAATGAATCAATATGAAGAGTTATGAAGCGATTTTTGTACTCCAAAATAATTTGTAGATGTTTTTCAGTATGGTTGAATGCACTTAACACTTTTTGTTCACAAGTCGTAAAACCAACAATCCTACATTTGAATGGACATCCGAAGAGATTTTGCACAATATGCGATATATGTCATACTTTAAGGTAATTTCTCATATTTATTACATTCAATTTTCATATAAATATCGTAATTATGCAACTCTTCGTTATATTTCTAGAATTGTATTGGAGCAATCGATGAAACACACGTTGATGCACATGTTTCAAATAATGGGAAGATTGCATTCATCTACCATTGTGGGTGCCCAACACAGAATGTCATGGTTGCATGCGACTTCAACATATGCTTCACTTTTATCATGGCTGGTTTGGAAGACCATGCACATGACAATCGAATATTCAAATTTGTAGCGCGGAATAATAAATACAACTTCTTACATTCATTCATAGATTCGCTTGAGACTAAATGAATTTCTTAATTCTCTTTTCCTTGAACATTATTCATTCAATTCACATCAGATAAGTACTATTTGGTCGATGTTTGGTATCCGTTGCAGTGAGGGTATCTCAAGCCTTATCCTAATACGAGATATCACATACCTGATTTTGTGCAAGCACGCAATGTCGCGTGAGTCAGGAAAAAAAATATTCAACAAAAGACATTCATCCTTACGCGGTGTTATTGAGATGACTGTTAGGGTTTGGAAGAAGAAACTGTTTATACTTTACAATATATCATCTTACCCATTTCTCAAACAAGTGCAGATTGTGATTGCCACGATGAATATCTAAAATTATATTCGGTGGCATCTTACCCGCAACGACGTCGACTTCCATTGGGCGTACGAAGATCATAAACATGTCTCTAGCGAGACATATGAGTACCGTCTTGGACAGTCTTTATCACAGACCGAAAATCATGTTCTCGAGACCTGCACTAAAAATGAAGTTGCAAACGAGATGACAGAGTTGAGAGAAAAAACTAAAAATGCGATAGTTTGAGTATGGTTTGAGGGAATGTTAGTTTGTATCATATTATTAATTGTAATGAATGTTGAAGACATTCACTGTTTATTGTATCAGTATTTTATACAGTTCATGTTTATTTTTGTTCCTTATGCATTTAATATTTACTATTTTGTGTTCCTTTTTTATTTGCATTTTTTATTCATATTTGTGAGTTTCTATGGTCTATGATGAGACGTTTGATCTTATGAGTTCTTTTGGGTGGACTGTATGTTGTTATTGGTTAGTGTCACATGTGAAATCCTAATGAAAACAAGCAAGCTCCTCTCTTTTTTTGGTTGCTACGATTTGTTAGGTTCTTTTGGATGGTTTTTTTTGTGATATGCATATGTGACACATGAGCGTGGTATTACGTGAGTTAAAAGCAACCAAAATCCTTCTTTTATAAAATCTATTATCTTCTTGTAATGATAGATTCGTTGGTTTATATACTGAGTCATCTAAGACCTCACAGCTGCATAAAACAATGATTAATTACTTATGTTTTCAAAATTTACTTGTGTTATGTCTAAGGGTATGTTTTTATAAGCATTCAGAAAAAATAAGCTCGAGGATTTCTAGTACCTCAAGAGGATTGCACTGCTACTATGGATTTCAATGTTCCTTGCTAACTTCACGTCAGACACATAGCTATGGGAGACAGTTTTCAGGTGCCTACGGCGAATCACGAAAAACTGTGATTATTTTTGATGGGCAGATAGAGCTGGAAGTCGGCTTAGCTCATGTCACATGTCATTTGCATTTTAAAAATAATATTATCATATTATTAATTGATGTTTTAATAGTTTTTTTTTTTAATTTAGTAGTCATGTTACTCACTGTTAAATGTGGTGTCTATATTTATTTTGTAATGTTCTAGACTGAATATTTATTTTTAAAGTATAGAATGTATGGATATGAACAGTTCTGTTGCAAATAACATTACTATACAATGGCAGAATGATCATTTGTCCAGAAACAGTTGCAACACAACTCTTTTCAAACTGCAAAAAATAAACAGATAGTCAGATTATTCGAGACAGCTTCTTCGCAGCAACTTTCTGTGGCAGCTTATTATTAAGTTGCAGGTGCCTCAAACAGACACTTAGTCTGATAAGGGCTCACTTTCTTTTGGAAAACATAAATTTTTTAAACTGTCATCTAATTTTAAGGTTGTCAGTCAGGACTCTGGCATCATAGAGGTTTAAGATAAAGTTATGGAAATGTTTGGTGCCAATGATATGAGTCGACAAAGTTTCACGGGAAGTATTTCTTTCTCATCTTCTCCATTTGAATCAATGATCTTGAGCCCCTGCATGAACTCTGCAAGCCTAATAGGTTTTTTTGTGGGTTGATAATACTCCTACAAATTATTAATAATCCTTTCTGTCATAGTGCTCTTCTTAGTTTTCTATTTTTGGTTGACTTCTTAGATGTCGTCGACGAACCGTGTGTGGATTGCATCTTATATCGAGACGAGTTGGCATGATAAAAGTGCTTTTGAGTTGATGAAGGCACCGATATGCTAGACATTTGTCTCTCTCTCTTAACTTGAGCTCTAGTTCTAGAGAAAATTTCAACTTAACATCCGGAATGCCCTTTAACTGCTTCAACATCTTCACGGTTTTCTTTGAGATCGTAGCGTCCCATTTTTCATCTTGATTGTTTTTTATTTTTTTTCAGTTGATGAAATAGAAAAAAAGTAACTATCTTTGCTGATTATTTTCAGGCGAATTAGAATATTGTAAGAATAGAGGAGTGACGGGATTCAGTGTCGTTTCAGATGGAAGAGGAAGCAAGTGTGCAATCTGCGAGATGGAGGGTGACGATGTGACTTAGGAAGACGACCAAAGTAGAGGGCTTCAACGAGGTCTCTAGGAGTTTCCGAAGCCTTTGCATGCGGCGATCCCATCGTTGCTGCGAAACAGTTGAAGGAGAAGCAGGTTCGTGTGCGACTCTAAAGCTTGAAGAAGGCGCTGTCTGGGCAAAGAAGGGCTTCTCAGTGCGGTCGCTTGAGAGGTGAATAAGAAAATGAGGCTTGTTTCTTGAATAGGGAGGAAGGAGAAGACAGATGAACAAGATCAACCATGCTTAGAAGGGAGTCATACTTGAATTTTGGAGTCGCACGAGACAAAGAACTAGAGGGAAGATGCGAGGGCTTCAATTGCGGCTTATCGGAGCGACAGTATGGAAGGGAGGACTTCAGCTTTGCGGCGATCGAGAGGAAGAAGTGGGGATGGCTTCCTGTGAGTTTTGAACTGGAGAGGAAAATGGGAAGCAGGGCTTGCGACTTTGGATTCGTGCATATTAGAGGAAATGAAAAGTAAAGACTGAGCTCGAGTTGTTTCATTAGGCCAGTTTTGTTAAGTGCATGCTGGAACATTTGCCAAAAAAAAAAAAAATTAAAATTGGCGTGAAAAGCAATTTGAAAAGGCCCAATTTTTAGTTGACTTTAATTGATTTTAATTATGCTTAATTAGCCGCATTTAATATTGATTATTATAGTTTTTAACCGTCAACAACCGTTAGTCAGATGCTTTATCTGTTGTCTAATTTTTTCTTATATATTTTTGGTTTATAGAATCCAGTGGTCTTTGACATAGATAAAGACTTTTGGTATGTATGATTTTTTATTTCAATTATTTTTAGAAGTTATGTATTTTATTTGAGGATTATTTTATCCACATTTTTGTATTTATATTTTATGAATATT
This sequence comes from Phalaenopsis aphrodite, assembly GCA_003013225.1. Lineage (NCBI taxonomy): Eukaryota > Viridiplantae > Streptophyta > Magnoliopsida > Asparagales > Orchidaceae > Phalaenopsis > Phalaenopsis aphrodite. Next base: position 618,036 of record NEWO01000032.1, on the reverse strand, counting down.
AAAAGAGTTTATGTGGTGATGATTTAGGAAGATTAATCCTCTATTCATTTGATCCTCTGATGTGTACAAGTTAGGATGAATATCGGTGAAAATTTGGCTGACCGAATCATCCCTCTTCTATTACACCTCTAGTTGGATTAGAGCTGTTGTCTCACATCTGAAGGTGCTATATGGCAATTATCTTAACATTAGTGGGAGATAAATGATAATTAGTAGAAGGGAAATTTACATGCATATCACACAATTTCTATGTATATAAATCTAACATTTAAAGCTTGATATTTATTTTTATAACTATTTAGTGTCATAAATCTTTGCATTAAAACGTGTATTTCACTTTTAGAAAGTTTTTAATAGTGGTATTTTTTATGTAAGGTTACATAGTTGAGTGCTGTGCATATAAATATAGAAGTTTAGATATTAGATATGTAAATACATAAGAATTGTGTGGTATGTATGTAAATATTCTCATGATTTTGGATTTTGCTTTTAACATCATATTAATGGGCTAGCTGAGCAGGGAATCTAGAACAAATTTGTTGAAAAAGTGAAGCTCTTTTTTAACTATGATAAGCCTAGACAGAGATATCACTTTATTTTCATGTTTTGCCTATGCTTCTTAAGGAAGATCAATTCTAAAGTTTTGTCATTCTTTTGAAGGACCTCAAGTCACTAGAAACAGGGCCAATGCATGTTCAGGACTAAATTTTTTGAAAATTGAATAACTGTCTCTTTATCCCTTCATTGCATACGTAAAGTTTGCATGGTTAAACAGATAGAACTCTTGCATTCAGCATTTCTGCAACTCTTCCTGTGCAAAACCTGTATATGATGTCATCTTTCTCTCTCTTTCTCCTGCTTGATCTTAAACAGTAGTACGCCGTTTGATCTAAGACCAATATCTCAGAGAAGACGAATTCAGCCCTCAGAACTGGCTGGGTCATGGAAAGTCTTTGAGGTCAGTGCGACTCCAGTTTTCAGCTCTGTAGAAGCAACTGAAGAAGGTGATCCATCTTTGGTGTACCTCTGCATGGAGACATTGAAGAAGAGGAGCTTGCCTGAAAGCTCAGTATACTTTGGTGAGGAGGCAGAACTAGACTCGAATGATGTTACCATCCTCTGGTTACCGGGCGGGGTGGCAGCATATGTTGATGTGGATAAAGAGGGAACATTGTGTATTGGGATTAGTTGGTATTCTGATGAAGGGATTAACCTTGTTATGGAAAGAGACTATGGAACGGATGGAAACCTCAAGGAGGTGAGGTGGAAATCTGAGATAAAGAGGCGGTGGTCTTAGCCGTCATCTCGGATGCATCCGGAGTTCAATTGTGGGGCCACCGCTTTTAACACTGGTCAATGCTAGTATATTGTGGTGGGGCCCACTTGACATGTGGCGCCGGATGCAAATTGAGTCCGGAGTCCGGATGTAATATTTTCTCTCTGTCATCGGGTGAGTCTCTGTATAATTGTATAGGGATTGGTGTTAAGTGTGTGATTACAATTTGGAACTTGGAATCTTGATTGTTGTTTGGAAATATATGTTCGTTCGGAGTTTTTATTTTTCTTAAATGAAATTTAGATTTTGATTACTACCATATTTGTTTGAAATTAAAGAAGAGTGTTGGCCATTTCTGCATTCAAGGTGTAGGAAAAAATGTAATCCCGGACATTGAGAACTCGTGAAGTTTTGCGCATTTTTGCAAGCCAGACCTGCGAATTCTAGCATAAACACAACCAAAATTCCTTTCAATGTGCAGCAAAAATATTCGAGAGTTGGTCTTGCCCACAAATCAGACTCCATGGACCATGACTGGCACGGGTGCGTCGCCCGGCATGACCATGGGACAGAACCTGGAGCAGGAGCAGGAAAATTCGCACCTGGAGAGTCTTGATTAGGGCTCGGATGGGTAAGCCTTGTATTTTTATGTATTTTTGACTTAGTCTTAGGTAAGGTTGCAAAATAGTTTTTTTGCAAGCACTTAATAATTGGTTCGTTAAATAACCAGCAAGCGAATCGAACATGAATAATATTTTTTAGCTTAATTAATTAGCGAGCTGCTTACGAATAAAAAATTATGTCTCAATGTTCCGCTTGTTTTTTGCTCAAAATAATTGAAAATTTAAAAATAATATTAATTAATACCATTTTAATATAAAGTTGTTATAATCTAAAGATATAAACATAAAAAATAAAGTTTAGGTGTTAGATATATAGGTGTTGGTTGGTTGGTATCTATGTAAAAAGTAAAAAATAAGGATTATATGTCTGGGTGTTAAAATGTAAATATATAGGAATGGGCAGGTCTGCATGTAAATTCACAAAAGAAGTAAAAAAAAAAAGGACTGAGTGGACTATCGACAGCCCCGTACTCTCATTCCCAATCTCACACTTATATTGGTTTAGTCCCGTATCTGTAAGAAAAATTCTCTGGCAGCTAATCCATGATTTAATTCAAGCTAAAATAGAGAAAACAAAGGAATAAATTTGGGCTACTCACGAACAAATCGAGCAATATCATGGTGTTAATGCGAACAAAACAAACGCAAAAAAAAAATCATCTCGTTCATGTTCTACTCATTTACACCCCTGGTTTTAGTACTATTTTAAGAGAGAACTATTTATATCTTATTATTTCTTGTTTTACGGCCCTTTTTTGGTTGGGTATTTGGGGATTTTGTTATTTTCGCTCTAATTAGCATTGTAGCATCTTTTTTTATATGTGGTGTGTATTTAGCTTATTCTAGAACATGTGAATCTTGCTTGGTATTCTTGCCTCATTTGTAATAATAAAGAATTTTTAAAAAAGTTAAATTAACTTTGTTGGCAACGGCTGTACAGGTGTTTTTCGAGCAAGACTGCGCCTATTATGGGAGCATTAAGATGGGGCTTATTCCTCATATGCTCTCATTCGACCACATGCACACCGAGAGTGAAAGAGAGAACAAAAGAGATAAGGGTATTGTGAGATAGCGAGTGAGGTAGAGGAAGAAAAAGAAAAGGAGTAGGAAGAAGTTGAAGCAATAGCTACACTAAATGGAGAAGAAGAAAAATAGCATTTTAAAATAATGTTTTTGTAATCTAATTGTCGGTCGTCAAACATGGGGTTGGTTTAATATATATTTTTTTAAAAATACGAGATCAAAATGATCTCATATATTTAATAGTTTAAATAAACGAGCACTACACCGCAAGCGATGCATCTATTCCAAGGAATGGATACATTGTTTGATAGAGATGTTCGATTAAATAAACTATAGAATCTATGACATCTGCTCTAGTCTGTGAAACCATTCATATCGACCGATAAATTTCCCTATTTAATATAGAAGATTAAATAGGGTTTATATTAAGATGGGTTCTAAAGTTCCCTATAGAGGCAAACCTTATAGTTAATTACATCTTAAGTGACCCAAGCTGCTTCAGAATACTCTCGATTCAGATCAGTGATTTTGCCTTCAATATTTTCTAAGTTCAAGTTTTCAAGACTAGATATTGGAAATTCAAAAAGGAATGGATCAAAAGTGGAACAGTTATTATCAGAAATCCAAAGGAATAAAAAGTAGGAGATGTCACTGATCTAAGAAAACCCCCAATGACTACTCAAGCTATCACATTTGTTTGTTTTTAACTTTGAAAAGATGTTATTTGATGTTTAATCATGTCAGTTTTATTTACTCAGAGCTTACATTTGAGTGACACAACCATACAAATAGCCTGAAAATATGAGAGTTTATGTCTTAACGAATGATAACCTTGGAGCCTAAGTCGAGTTAGCTTGAATCGCACAACATGATTTTGTAAAAACCTAAGAGATGGGTTGAGGATTTACACCATATTAGAAGGACTACCTCGAAACCTTTATGGCTTGTTGTTTTAGTGAAAGAGAGACTTGTTGATGACGATCTCGTTTGCTCTATTGAAGATGTTCTTCTGTAAATTATTGTCATGTTGCCCACGGTGTTAACTCGAAGCTCCTCGTTGAAGTGACAGTCCTAAGGTTTAAGGTTCAAAAGGTTTTACAATTTTCACGTCAAGTTTTGTTGTTCAAGTGTTATGAGAAGGTTAAATTTGATTACAGCGACACCGGTTAGGATCCAACGGTTCCCTCGTTCTGGTACCACTATTTTCTTTTGAATTTACTTAGCCTAAACGAGTTGTTAAGCTCATTTAAACTGAGAAGATCTCGTTAGCAGTCGTAGGTTACCTCATCCGAGGGACTCCCATAAATTCAAGATGACGTATTACGGAGTTTTTATTTTGTTGTTGTATTTTAAAAATGTTGTTTAATTTTGAAAATAGTTTTGTAATTTTTAGTTTTGAAAAGTTTTGCAAGCAAGGTAAATAAATGCAATTAAAAAAAGATGTTGTAAAGTAAATAAAAAAATTGTAGTGCATAAAATATAAATGTGTACTTGTCATCTTCTCGCTACTTCAGTTGCATGGTTTGCATTATAAAGCAAAATATATTTGCAGGAATTAAATAAATTACAGAGAAGTAAACGGAAGCATCTGATACAGAAAAGTTGGAAACTGAGTAGTAGCAAAACCAAAGTAAAAAAGAAAACCCATATTCACATATGGAAGACTAGAATTAGGTGTAATAAATGGGTAAAAGTAGGGGCTCGGAGTCGGACTGTGTGCTTCCCAACCTTAAGTAAAAGCTACCAACCCGATTATCTACAGAGGGCAGCCCTAACCTTAATCCAAGTGATTAACAGTGGACCTTTACAAATTTTCATTTGAATTTAATTTTCATGCATACACAATTTTATCATGCAAAAGAGACTTTTGTTTAAAATATTTTGTAAAGGGGTGCAGTCCACATGTTAAGCAATCTAATCGAGTTAGGACTACAAACGACCTAAGAGTATCATGGGCAATCATCTTCTCAAGGGTCATCGAATAGTATCATCAGTCTTTATCCTCTCCTTTTATTAAAGGTCATTAAGGTAAGAGACACTATTCTAAAATCTCACATTGTATCCCTCGTTTTAACACACATAAACATCATCGTCATCACCTTAACCATCTAAACCTCAGACTTACATCAGTCCAATAATCTATATGTGGCACAAAAAAATATCATCATTCGTTCACAAGGATTTAAATGCCTTAGGGAAGACTTAAACCCTTGAGCGTTGGGTTATTAATTTAGGATAAGTAGTTTGGGGTATTTATATTGGTTTGTGTGAATTACCGGGTCTCGAACCATAACTTGGTGGGTCCTTAGGTGTTCATTTGATTTTCAATGATCGTTTGTGTTTTCAGGATGATTTTCTTCAACAAATCAAGGCAAACCCATATGTCCGTTGAAATATCTGGAATCTACCAAGGATGTCTAGATAATTACTCTAAACAANTATATATATATATATATATATATATATATATATATATATATATATATATATATATATATATATATATATATATATATATAATTTTGAAAAGTAGCGTTTTGATTTTTTAAAAATACGAGATCAAACCTATCTTGCACCGCAAGCGATGCATCTATTCCAAGAAATTGTACATTGTTTGATAGAGATGTTCGATTAAATAAACTATAGAATCTATGACATCCGTTCTGGTCTGTGAAACTGTTCATATCGGCTGACAAATTCTCCTATTTAATAAAAAAATTAAATAATGTTTATATTAAGCTGGGTTCTAAAGTTTCCTATAGAGTCAAACCCTATAGTTAATTACATCTTAAGTGACCCAAGCCGATTCAGAATACTCTCGATTCATATCAGTGGTTTTGCCTCCAAGATTTTATAAGTTTAAGTTTTCAAGACTGGATATTGGAAATTCAAAAGGGAATGGATCAAAAGTGGAATAATTATTATCAGAAATAAAAAAGAATAAAAAGTAGGAGATGTCACTGATCTGAGAGAAACCCCGGTGACTTCTCAAGCTATCATATTTGTTTGGCTTTAATTTTAAAAAAAATGTTATTTGATGTTTAATCCTGTCAGTTTAATTTACTCAAAACTTACATTTGAGTGACAACCATACAAATAGCCTGAAAAATAGGAGGGTTTATGTCGTAACAAACGATAACCTTGGAGCCTAAGTCGAGCTAGGGCTTGAATTGCACAACGTGATTGTGAAAAAACCTAAAAGATGGGTTGAGGATTTACACCATATTAGGACTACCTCGAAACCTTTATGGCTTGTTGTTTTAGTGAAAGAGAGATTTGTTGATGATGATCTCGTTTGCTCTATTGAAGATGTCCTTCTGTACATTATTGTCATGCTCCCCACGGTGTCAGCTCCAAGCTCCTCGTTAAAGTGACGATCCTAAGGTCTAAGGTTCAAAGGGTTTTACAATTTTCACGTCACGTTTTGTTGTTCAAGTGTTATGAGGAGGTTAAATTTGATTAGAGCGACATCGGTTAGGATCCAACGGTTCAAAGGGTTTTACAATTTACGGGATGTCCTTCTGTACACTATTTTCTTTTGAATTTACTTAGCCTAAACGAGTTGTTAAGCTCATTTAAACTGGAGAGATCTCGTTAGCAGCCGTGGATTACCTCATTCGAGGGTCTCCCGTAAATTCAAGATGACGTATTATGGAGTTTTTATTTTGTTGTTGTATTTTAAAACTGTTGTTTAATTTTGAAAATAGTTTTGTAATTTTTAGTTTTGAAAAGTTTTGCAAGCAAGGTAAATAAATACAGGTAAAAAAAAGATGTTGTAAAGTAAATAAATAAGATTGTAGTGTATAAAATATAAATGTGTACATGTCATCTTCTCGCTACTCCAGCTGCATGGTTTGCATTATAAAGCAAAACATAATTACAGGAATTAAATAAATTACAGAGAAATAAATGGAAACATCTGGTACAGAAAAGTTGGAAATGAGTAGTAGCAAAACCCAAGTATAAAAGAAAACCCATATTTACATATGAAAGACCAGAATCGGGTGTAACACTTGGGTAAAAGTGAAGGCTCGGAGTCGGACTGTGTGCTTCCCAACCTTAAGTAAAAGCTACCAACCCGATTATCTATAGAGGACAGTCCTAACCTTAATTCAAGTGATTAACAATGGACATTTACAAATATTCATTTGAATTTAATTTTCATGCATACACAATTTTATCATGCAAAAGAGACTTTTGTTTGAAATATTTTGTAAAGGGGTGCAGTCCACATATTAAGCAATCTAATCGAGTTAAGACTACAGGCGACCTAAGAGTATCGTGGGCAATCATCTTCTCAAGAGTCATCAAATAACATCATCGGTCTTTATCCTCTCATTTTATTAATGGTCATTGAGGTAAGAGACACTATTCTAAAATCCCACATTGTATCCCTCGTTTTAACACACATAAACATCATCGTCATCACCTTAACCATCTATACCTCAGACTTACACCAGTCCAATAATCTATATGCGGCACAAACAAATATCATTATTCGTTCACAAGGATTTAAATGCCTTAGGGAAGACTTAAACCCTTGAGCGTTGGGTTATTAATTTAGGATAAGTAGTTTAGGGTATTTCTATTGGTTTGTGTGAATTACCGGGTCTCGAACCATAACTTAGTGAGTCCTTAGGCGTTCATTTGATTTTCAATGATCGTTTGTGTTTTTAGGATGATTTTCTTCAACAAATCATGGCAAACCCATATGTCCGTTGAAATATCTGGAATCTACCAAGGATGTCTAGAGAATTACTCTAAACAAGCTTGGAATCTTCTATATCATTTTAAGTTCATTTTGGTCTTGCTCGATTATTAATTAAACCACCTGAACTGAATTAATGTCTTTTAAATTATGCTCAACATATCCTAATTAACCCATAAGTATGCTAGCAGCTATTTTGTTCGGTATTTGAATGGTTGATTGTCCCAAGACTGAGTTTAATTACTTAAGAAAATTTTACTCCCTCTTAATTGAACTTGAGCCTATAGTGTTTATGAAAAATTATGTTCTTTTTTTTCTAATTCCTTTAAATAGTTTCAAATCGATCCTAGTTCACTACCAAGCTCCTAGATCATTAAGGATAGATTTGTAATTTAAGTTAAGTCAAATGATATTAATCCTTATTAAATGAGTGTATCATGCTTAACCATTTCCTAGGGCTTCAAATTAGTTAATTAATGTCTTCCTATCTCAAGCCCCCAACCAAAAAATCTTCAAAACTAAACAACCTACAAACCCCAAAAAATTGAAAAAAAAGCCTTTAACCTTAGGGTTGAACCAAAAACTTAATGGGGGTCAAAAATCCAAAAATAACAATTTAACCCTTGAGGCCTTTAACTTCAGAATTCCTTTAATTCAATCCAAATGACTATGAAAATTTTGTTGAATTGCTATTCATGGTTTAAATAAATTACCAGAGAATAATTTATATTTATTTATTAATTTTGAATTTTTTTAATTCAAAAATAAGAATTTTTCAATATTAATCCCTTTAATTAACTAAAGCACCTTTTTTGGTCACCATTATCCCCCCAAATTAACGAACAAAAAAGGAAAATTAATTTAAATTTAAAAATAATCCAAAACAAAGTAAGAAATTTTAAAAAATATTGTAATTATTTAAATCAGAAATACCCCTTAATTTCCTACTTATCCACACGATACCCTCTTAAGACTCAAATTTTAATGCCACATACATAACACATAAAATTTTTATTTTTCACATATTCATATTTAAAATATCACATAAATAAATTACTAAAAATTTTAATTTCACATATAATCATATATATAACACCTAAAATCAATTTTTTTTTACGCATGACATTTTTATATATCCCAAGTTTGGATGGCTAACATGTTAATATATGAGAACCAAGTATCTTGTCTTTTAAATCCCTAATATTTAACAAGTAATCACAACATTCAAATGACTAGCATGTAAATATTAAAGTCTTAGCATTAAACATGCAAATATATGAGTTTTGAATTTTGAACATATATATACCAAAGTTTTAGTGTTGGGCTTATAGATCCATAAAAGTAGAGTAGCATTCATGTACATATTAAAAGCATAGGCACTAGGCATGTAAACATGTAGGGGTGTAAACGAGCTCGTGTTCGGCTCATTTATATTTCGAGCTAAAACTTTGTGTTCATGTTCGGCTCGTTTGCTTAACGAGCCTAACACGAGCTGTTCACGAACAAAGAGTCATTTTAACAACCCTAATCATGTAGCCATAAGACATAAGACAATAAGAGTTTGAGCAATATTTAATAATTATTATTTATAATAAAACATTATTTGAATCTAATTTAATAATTTTTATTCTATTTTCTTAATCAATATTTTAATTTATTATAAATCTTTGTAGTTTTGTAGTCAATTAGATTTTCTTAAAATACTACTTAATATATATATATAAACTTGATGAGTAGTATTTCGAGCCAAAACGAGCTGAACACGAACGAACACATCTTAGTTCGTGTTCGGCTCATTAACTTATCAAACTAAATTAATGAGCCGAACACGAGCTTCTTAACGAGCTGAACACGAGCTGTTCGCGAACAACGAACCGTTTTGACAGCCCTATAAACATGTAAGAATTAAGTGACAAGCATGTAGTTATTTGAATTTACGCATTAAACATGTAAGTTCATAAGAATCGACTGAAATGCATGTAAATATTAAAGTTTAAGAATTAGACATATATGTACGTAAAATTAAGTGAAGGGCGGCTAGCCAGAGAAGTAAAAGAAGAAGGGAAGCCTTGAGATGAGCTCCCTTTGAGGGGTGGAGTTGGGATGCTATTACAGGAGAAAGAGAGGGGGTAGGGAGGAGAGGTGTGAGAGTGGGGAGCTCGGGAGAGAGAGAGAGAAGGTTTGCTTTTATTTCCTTTTTTTATGTTAGCTGCCTACAACCGAGAGAGAGAGAGAGAGAGAGAGAGAGAGAGAGAGAGAGATTTAAATAGGTTTATAATAATAATAATAATAATTATTATTATTATTATATATATATACATATATATATATATATATATATATATATATATATATATATATATATACTTATTTGTTTATTGAAAGTGATAAATTTAATATTAAGCAAAGCTCACATAGAGTTGATATCATACATGTATATGTATTTTTTTATAAACGCCTAAGGCTAATTTTATTGAAATAGAAAAGATACATAGATATTGTATGAGAGGACTAAAAAAAAGGTGTCATACCCATACAATACATCAGACACTAACATCCTAAATGAATGAAACATAAATAAAAATAAAAATAAACTTGCAGGAAATAAGTTGCTAGGCACGAGCCAGCTTGGTCTTGCCTGTCTCTGTTTCTAGGAGCGGAGACAGCTAACAAATTGCTGAGTGTCGTTTCATTACCCGAAGTTACTAGAGTATCATCCATTAAGTTCCCAAGATAGGGTATGCCTCTATTCTTCTTTTTCTTTCTAGATTTGTGTACTTGTCATTCCTCATCTGAGGACTAGCTCATTTGATCGGTGTGGTCAACAGATTGTTGGGCATGTATGAGAGAATGAGCCTCAAGCTTCTGACTAGCAGTAATAACATTCTGATTCTGAAGAGGTGGTAAGCATGTCTCTTCAACATCTAATGCATCCTAGGGATGTGGAGCTTTAATACTATCCTGATTATCAGACCCAAGTAAACCATCTGCCAATATATCAGTCGGAAGAACAGAGACAGTATTGTCTCCGGTAGTGGGAGGGGGAGGTGGCATCGTGTCAATCGGTTTTGGTTTTTACTTGAAGTTTTTAATTCGGATGCAACTAATAACATTGAGAAGGAGAATGTCCAAACATACGATAGTGAGTACAATAAAGTGGTATTTATTCAAGTTCTGCTTGCTGCCGAAATCCCTGATGTTGTGTGTCAATCCATATTTCTCCCGAAAAAAGATAAAGTAATATCCCATTCTATCAAAAATCTGGCTTCTGAAGGCCGAGTCAGATTCACTGTATGAGTGTCAGCTTTGAGGGGTTTACCGTATACCATCACTAAAGCGAAGAGAAGCTCTTGATCAAAAAGATGGATCTTCAAACATGGGAAGCGCACCCAAACAAGAATGGTAGGAGGTTCAGTATGAGGGTCAAAATCCACCGTCCATTTTAAGACCTTCATCACTTGGTTTTCTATTTGAAGAACTTTTCTCGCAAACAAATGAGTGTAGTCTTCGTCATTTGATAATTGAATAAGAATGTGACGACCATCTAATTTACCAATCTTCCAACCCCTTTTCAGCTTCATTTGCTCAAAGTCTTTTCGAATTAGCTCAAGTTTAAGGTTTCTATAAAGAAACTTACCTACTAAGAACAGTCGGCAGGGCGCAGCTAGGGTAGAGATCTCTGCCTCAGTGATAAAGATTGCAGGTTTGTCGTTTTTACGAAAAACTTTTTTGAGAAATCCAGTTTCAATGCAAAGAGCAAAATTGTCGTGGTGCAGAAACATATTCGAAAGAGGGGCGGAGACGGGGTTATCACTGGTGAGGGCAGCGACGTAGGAACGTCTTGAAGCCATTTCTTCAGATCGATCAACACAGATCCGCCGCAATCGACGACGCGAACACGAGATGTCGGCTTTTGTGAGGAGGAAGACGAAGGAGGAAAGAGGAAGACACGATGCGGTCTGTCGGCTTCGAACAGAGGCAACGAGATGGGATCTGTCGGCTTTGAAAGAGCCGACGAGATGCGATCTGTCGGCTTCGAACAGAGACGATGAGGCACGATGAGCAGTCGACTTCGAAGCCGCGAGCCGACGACAACGGAGAGACGACGCCGGAGTAATGATCTTCGATGAGGGTTGCTAAGGTTCGACATGGGTCGAAACCCTAGCAGAGCCGAGCATGGGAGACGACATCATATATATATATCTGTAATGTATATATGTATATGTGTATCTGTATATATGTATATATCATATATGTATATGTGTATATCTGTATATGTGTATCTGTATATATGTATATAAGTATATATGTATATGTATATATACATATATATGTATATATGTATATGTATATATATGTATATATGTAGATATGTATATGTAATAATAATACAATATTAATGTTATAATTATCTTTCCAGCACCTTTCGTTTGGACGCAGCTTCGAGGTGAAGTAAATAACTCCCTTAAGTGAAATCGACGTTCCGGACATGCTCGCGAAGTTCGTTTCGTCATTTGAGGTCGTTCATACCATTTTTTTTGGTGATCGAGTAAAAAATAATAATTTGTGTATTTAAAGCCCACATGTGAAACCGTAACGCAACGAACATCCTCCCTAAGTGAAATCGACGTTTCAAGTGCAATCGTGCAGTTTGATTTGTCGTTTGAGATCACCTGGACAACTTCGTCGATGATCAGATCAAAATGCTTCAAATTTAATTTTCGTCGAAATTTTAGTTCACGATCGATCGTTTCAAAATTTTATTTAAGTTTCGATTAATGATGCAACATATAAAGATGTAGGTGACATGAATTGCGATACATAACATGTCGACCGTCCGAATCGTGATATTCGTGCGCGAATATACCAAAGTCGTAATGAGTGTTCCTGAGGCTTCTAAATTCTATGAGAACTCATCCTTGAATCCTCACAAGTTGGTCCTAACTTTCTAAGTGCTGGAGGTTTATGACCAGCCACGTAACATTTCGAAGAGAGCTGAGACGTGGTTTGAATTTCTATATATGTGAGTTTCATCTCTAATCTTTTAAGATAATCAAAGGGAAAGTCATATGGTTACATCCTAAGCACTAAGAGGAAAGAAAAACCTCATAAAAAGTGAGGTCCACACTATTTTATATATATATATATATATAAATATACACACACACACACACACACACACACACACACACACATCTCTTTGGGTGGTATAAACGTAAAAAAATAAAGATCTTCAACAAGATAGAAATGAGCCCTTTTATTTTGCCTATGAGAAGTGTGATGACATGTTGCTCGTGAAGGAGAGCCACACACTTCATACTCAAGTTTCACAAATGAAAAAACAAAATCAATCAAGTGCTCGTTGGGCTTTTGTTGGGCTAACATTAGATCACCCTTGGTGACTCGTTGCTGAGATTCAGTAAAGCATTTCACAAACAATCCTCTAGTTTGGTAAAAGCTCTGAAGGTGTCATTTGATAAACCGACATACCATTCAAAAGTAAATCTGTCCAAACTAGTAAAAAAATGCCAAGAAGTGCATCGTTATTGTTGATGTTGCAACACAATGCACGAAACCTGACAATATGTTGTCGGAGTTTTCCATCCCCATCAAACTGTTTGAAATACGGAGGGACAAACCCAAGATGATACAATATATACTCGTATGGTTCGGGGTAGGGTAGGCCTCTACGCACTATGGACTACCCTTGCTGAGCTGCTAAGGAGACCTTAACTTTTGCATCTACCAAAGATTGTAAATGTGAGTCAGAAGGTACCCGCTTATACTGTGCAACATCAGAGGAAGTAGCATGAACATGTCTTGCATGTTTAGACAGAACAACAGGCATCACCAAGCATGTCTCTACCTACATCAAAGGAGAGACTACATCAGACCAAGCCCGGTCAGCCTATAACGCAATGATCTGGGTAGTGAGAATTACTATTTGGCCCTGTATAAAGGTGATAGTCTCCTCAAAAGTAGGACCCCCTTGATCGATCATGGGGACATCTTGAGCCTCTAGAGACTCGTGATGGTAAGCCACGTCGAGATCAAGTGGTGGGTTATCAGAAGAGGATCTTTTACCATGATTTGTCACTACTATGACACAACAGTTTGTCATCTCAAGATCATGACAGTCCTTATCGAGGAGGTCATCCTCTTGAGGAGGTCGTCGAGAACATTAGGAAGTTTGCCCGACAGGTCATCCCAGGATCGAACTCTGGCACACCCTCGGCGATAACCTAAGGTAGCTTTAAGCTACGATCAATTGAAGGGAAAAGTTGCTCCCGAATCGAAATACTAGCCTCCAAAATTGGAGAAAAAAACACAAGAGGGATGATGGTGGAATCCTGCTGGACCCACTATTGGCGGGGGATAGCCCTCTCTTCGGTATGAATGAGGGGAGTATCAACGGAGATGCACACCGAATCTCACCTCGCTACCAAAATCACTATGAACAGAATACCAATTCAAAGTAAGAGAACAATAAGCAAAATGATCCTTCTTTTTATTATTGTCAATAGAAGGTGGTACAATATGAGCTGCAACTTGTGCTACTATAGAAGTAATAGTGAATGGAACATAACCAAGCTTTGGGACATCCCCATCAAGTTCCATATCTAGAGCCTCTCGGAACTTGTGTACAAACTCAACGACCACAAAGCATAAGTACCTCAGTTTCGCAGTGAACCGACGGGTGGACCGCAGTCTCGTACTATGAGGACGTCGTGGGTGAGGAACATAGAGGAGTTGTTCAATGTCCCATTCAGATGTCTCCGAGATCTGAGCTAGAAGTCATGGCAGAATGATGAGCCAATGTCATGAGGTTGTGTGCTCCTTCTAAAAATTATGGGGAGGATGTGGTCCACCCAACCAAAAAGAACCACGAAATGATTCTCAACCAAGGGAATTAGAGACTCAACTCGGGCCGATACCAAAATAATAAAAGGACCTGCTGTTAGGTGTGCAACAACCTATTCCTGGTCCTCCAGACCCTCTTGCTCAGTATCAGAGTAAGAGTAGCCTCAAGGGGACCTAGGGCAAAAAACACCATATCTGCAACAAAGACTAAAGTAATTACAATAGTACTGTAAGAACACTTACCTATCAAAGATTGGAAGAGCCATGAAAACATGGTGGAACAACCTGACAGCCTGGAAAAAAAACTGAGGGGCACTGCGACACTTTACTATCGGGTGTCAGCCTTTTCCTTACAAAAGAGGCAGGCTCGACAAGAGCTACTACTGTGGAGATAACTCGATGCGCTCGAATCCCCTTTAAAGGGGGAGGGCATAGAGTAGACGCCTCAGTGGGCGTAGAACTACCTATGGTAATCTGTACAAGGTGCTCAGAGGAACCAAAGGTTATGACACCCTTAGGAGCACAGAAAGCGCTCGGGGAGAAGGAAACAGAGTCCCCCTCAACAGTGGCAATCGTGACCACCTTGTCGTTCGTCATGTCTGCAAAGAAAAAAGATATGAAGTTCACAAAGACAGAAAGGTCCAAGAAAAATAATCAAAGAAAAGTACAATAACATCGATGCACATGAAAATGCTACAACCGAACTATTGAGAGTAAGGGTGCAAGAAAGGATGGAATTGCAACAAGTTGCTAACTATAGCACCTGATGCATGAATCTAAAGTCCAAAGTCTAATAGACACAACATGTGACACTATGACAAAAAGGAAGCTATGTCACTAGAAATGTAAGCAGAACCCCTGAGATAGAGAGGGTGCACTACTCTTAGCAACTCCACAAGTCTGTGAACTCGCTTGGACCTGCAAAATAGGCAAACACAACTCCGTAGGTAGAAAGAGAGAGAATCTTCCTCACAAAAGTTGCTATCTTGTGTATACACTAGAATCTGCAAGAAGCGAGCAAAACTCTCATGGTGAAGAGAAATCTTCATCCCCAACGGAGTAACTATTCTATTTTCGTTCTTTTTTATTTTTTATTCTTAAAGGAGTCGTTAATTTGTCCATCATCGTATACTTCACTTTTTTTTGAATAAATCTCTCTTCCGAACCATATGAATAACCAAGAGAAAAGAGGAAGTGGAATAGACAGACATACGAACAAGAGAAAGAATGTAGAGAGCCTACGTGCGATAAACCTCGCAAGGATATGTCAAGTATATCTGCCTAAATAAGATTGGGCGGAAGCACCTTGAACCACTATCTATGAAATAATACCTACGTAGACTACACACAGCTAAAGATTCAGGTGTATTTTTCTATTCTTGGGTCTAGAGTGCTCCCAAAAGGATATATCACACTTGGTTAATTACATCTTGGTGATTTCCTAAGAATACTCTTAATTCAAAGGATTTTTTATTACATTAGTATTGACGACTAACACATGCACACAAAAAAGTTAAAGACTTGACCTGCATGAAATTAATGTAAGCGGGAAGTTCAACGAACATGCGACGTATAGTGAGTTGTACCTTTTATACGGGGGAGCAAAATGACATCTGCAAGCAAAATGTTAGAAATCATTACGTGCTCCCCCTTCATGGTACTTGTGCGTGTGCATATGTATAGGCACAACTTTCTGTGGAAGGACGCTTAATATACTACCATGCATATCAAGCACACGAGCACACAAAAAAGCACAAAAGCGAGGCATGACAAGCACAAGCAAACCAATAAAGAATAATAGATAGAGGCTCCAAATAAACTACTTAGCATCCTGAATTTTAGCTTAACACACCATCTAATGTGAAGTATCCTAACTAGTATCAAATGCAGGAAAAGTCTTCTGATGCATATGACTTTGACAGGGTCGCGCATCGACCCGGTCCTAAGGATCTAAGAGATTTAATCCAAGATGGATTTTTGAAAAGAGTTGGCCTTATATACGACCTTGTTTGTTACATGCATAATTTCAAAATTATGGCAGATGTAGTTAGATCCATTAAATATGAGTATGTGACATGCAATATAACACAAGTTAGATCCATTAAATCCTTAACACAGTCATACTTGTGTCGATCCTGGTGTTTTAACTTGCATTGCTCACCGAGATCAACCAGACAAGCAATGTTCAAACACTACCAGCAAGCTTTAGAGGTTGAATTAATGAAAAGAATAAAAATATTAAAAGTGTTTCAGGTATTCTATACAAAGTTTAGGGAGTTGTATATGTCTTTTTCTTAAATGCCCTTGCTTGACAAAATAAAAATGTTTTAAGTGCTAGAAAATAAACAAATAATTATATATGATGTTGGTTAAAAACACATGAACATAATAATCAGGACTTCATAGTGTAAAGCCCCCTCCACATTCTTTGGGGCCCCTGCTATCTAACTGGTGAGCTCACTAAGGAGTAAACGAGTCTGCTTTGCTGAATAAGTCTTTATAGTCAACTTCTATTTTTTATTGATTTTTGTTTTATTTATGAGGTCCATTTTTATAATTTAGTTCGAGTTCATACTTAGGTCCAGAGTAATGACTTTGAAGCTAGAATGGAAGCATTTGAGTTAGGTGTGCTATTGAGTCTTGGGCGAGTGCTGTAGGGCCTTAGGTGACCGCCTCTTGAGTCTAGGCGAGTGCCAATGTGCCATTAGGCCTTTGTCAAATGTAACCCTTGATTTCGATGTATTTTTGCTATCTTCTTAAAGTTCATGCTTTTGATGCACATAAATAACTTGATACAATATAGCTACAATGTTTCTATATTTTTATCAATTAATACTCAAAAAGTAATTTTAAGAAGGAAGATTTATATGTAATCTCCTAATTCCTATGAATTTACATATTTAACCCTCAAATTTAAATTCTTATAAATATACATAGCATCTTATTTATGCGTGAAGATGTGTATTTCACATTTTAAAAGTTAAAATAATGATATTTTTGATGTGATATTAGATTTGGGGGCATAAATATAAAGATTCAAATTTAGACGTTAATATGTACATGAAAATGTTGCTATTTTTTTTTTTCGAATTATGTAAATTTAAATAAATTTAAAAGAAAGACAAATTCAAATAAATATAAAAAAAAATTATATGATAACTACCTGAATAACTAGAACTACATTCGCACAGGCATTCCGAGCGCTCGATCGTTGGGACCTAAATACGTGGAACTCCGTGGGAACAGACGCGGGCTATTGGCAGACATTTTTCTTTAGTCTCTCTCTAGGAAGTTTTGTTGATGCCCAAAATTCTGGAATTTACCATTTCATTTCTTGTCCGGCGAGCAACTTTGGTCGAATGCTCTGGCGCCTCACGGATGATATATCCTTGGGTGCCAAAACGGAAACGACGTGCTCTGAAGGAGAAGCTATTCACAAAACTCTCGAACTCCCAATTCTCTTATCAGTCATAACCCTAACCGCACTTCGATATCTACATAGTTGCGCCAATGGAGAAGGAGATAAGCTTGCTCTCTCAAGTTGCTGCGAACCATCTTTTTCTAGGGCAGTTCGAAGCCCTTAGAGCCAACCTGCTCAGCCTCAAGAAGCGAAAGCCGGTGCTGGCTTTGGAGATCCTCCGAAAGATCATATCAGAAGGAGGAAGAATCGATGGCATCCTATGGTCGAGTACAGCTATGTCTTCCTCGGATCTTGCATGGCTCTGCATCCTCGAGCTCCCCAACTTCGACAGAACAACCTCAGTCTGGAGCTTCGATGCGGAGCTTCTACGTTTGAAGGCGGAGTTCATTCTCCTCATAGAAATAATCTCTTCCACAGCGTTGGGAAGCTCACACCGTTGGCCCTCCGACGCAGAAGATGGATTTATAGGGCATATTTCTGAAAGGGACAGAGAATCTTTAGATATTATGAAAAAATGGATGCATTTGGGTTTGAGAAGATTGAAGAGTGAGGCTGACTACGGCTCTCTGTCATCCGATGAAGTTGCTCAGACCAGACAGGTTGATTTGAACTGCTTGTGGAAGATATTTCTCGACAATGCTGATATTTTTAGCTCTCTTTGCTGGAACATTCAGAGACAACTTCACTGGTTTGAAGCTTATGAGCCACAATTGGCAATTAGTGTGAGAACTGAAGATGATCACTGTCTAACTTCATCCCAACAGGAGGTGGATACTCTTTCTGGGATACAAAAAGAAGTTCAGATGGCACATTTGGCTGCCTTAAGGGAAGATGCAAAAACAGGCGACATACTTGAAACTTTCTACCATATTCGGTTTCTTCATCTGGATTATGGTATACCAGAGACTGAGTACAAGTAAGTCTTTTGTTCACCCACCCCTCCTTAATAAAGCAATGTGTTTTTGCCACTGATAATGTAGCCTATTGTTTTTCTGCAAGCCGTTGAACTGCAGATGTCAAAATAAGTTGTCTGTGTGTGTCATTAGACTTGGGACAAGCCTTTTATTGTGTTCATCCATATTTTACATTCATTGTTATTTGTTATCATCTGCATTTTACTTTAGCTAAATCTATACTGTAACTTATAACAATTGTGCATTGATTCTATTCTTCCTTTTTTTTCGGAGCAATTCTGTTGATTTTCAAAATTATTTGTAATTATTTTATTGATATGAAAATGTGGTATAAT
Source organism: Phalaenopsis aphrodite (assembly GCA_003013225.1). Lineage (NCBI taxonomy): Eukaryota > Viridiplantae > Streptophyta > Magnoliopsida > Asparagales > Orchidaceae > Phalaenopsis > Phalaenopsis aphrodite. The sequence goes on along the minus strand of NEWO01000032.1, from coordinate 598,875 downwards.
TACCCTTACATAAATCTTAGAATAGGAAATAAAAGAAAAATGAAATAGCATGAAAGGAAACTTTTATCTCCAATTAATTAATTCATCCAATCCAAGGATATAAATCTAATCATCATAACTTTTAACAAGAATAATTATTTCTTAATATAACTTCTAACACTCCCCCTCAAATTGAAATATGGTTGACAATGTTTAATTTGGATTTGAAAATATCAAACAACCGGCGAAGAAGATTCTTTGTGAGGTAGAACTTGAAGTCTTCATCCTGTACTGAAGAGCATTTAGAGATATTTTAGTTGGCTGCGATTGTTTTTGACTGCAATTACTACAGTGTTTGAAGGAAGAAGAAAGACTTTTACATGTAATGCTGCAAGGAAGTAGACAACCTACAGGAAAAGATGTAGGGCATGGTTTACAAGAAAAAAAACTCCAGAGAGGTGTCTACTGTAGGAAAAAGCTACGGAGGAGGGCGTAGTGTAGGAAAAAGCTTTGGAAGAGAGTCTGATGTAAGAAAAATCTCTAAGGGCGGTCTGTTGCAAGAAAAAAGCTTTGGAGGAAGGCCTGCAACAAGGAAAAGCTCCAGAGGATGGCTAGTTGCAGGGAAAATCTCTGGAGGAAGGTTTGTTGCAGGTAAAAAGCTCCGGAGGTAGGGTTGCGGTAGGAAAAAGTTTTGGAAAAGAGTCTGCTGCATAATAAAATTTCATAAGAGGCTCTGCTGTAGGTGAAAAAGAAATAACACCTGGCAGTGATTTTCCTTCTTGAGTTTCCAAGCATGCACCGCTGCCTGTTGAGATGTGGCTCATCTTAACGAAAAGCTCAACTCTCTCCACGACGGTGACTTGTCGCCATCGCTGATGATGGTTGTGACTTCTTTTCCACTACGCTCGACCAATCTCTAGGTGTTGACATCTGTTCTAAAAGCGAACATCTCAAACTCAAAGACACCCATGGGCCCATTCCAGATAATGCTGCTAGTGTGCGTTGAATGTCTCAGTGGAATATGGTCCAATGTCAGGGCCCATCCAACCATCAGGGACGACAGATGCTGGCACTATCTTTTTGTCAATATCAGCTGCAAACTTGTCTACCACAATGACATTAGAGGGTGTCAGGAGTTTCAGTTCTTTCAGTTTTGCCTTCTCAATAAGAGCTATTACTAGACCGAGTTTGTCTTTCTCAACAAATCCTTGTGCCTTGTACAATGTGAAAATCATTCCTCCTCCAAGAAGAAGGATATAAACTCTCTCTAAGAGCGACTCCATCTCCCCAATTTTTGCTGAAACTTTTGAACCACCAAGAATGGCCACTTTGGATTTGCAACAACCTGGACAAGATAGTCAAGTTCCTTCTGCATGAGGAAGTCGACAACAATTGGTTTTAATTACTTTGTAACACCCTCTGTTGAAGCATGAGCTCTGCGAGCAATTCCGAAGGCATCATAACATAAAGATAAACTAGAGAATCATGTTTCTTGGCAAACTTTGGATCATTCTTCTCTTCTTCCTTATATAATTTTACATTCTCAAGGAGGACGACACCTCCATCAGGTAACACCACGACGATTTTCTCCATTTCCTCGCCAAAGGAATCATTGTCGATATCAACGTTAACTCCATGAAGTTCTGATATCCTAGGCATGAGAAGCTTCAAACTGTATGTTAGAGTCACCTTTTAGGGCGGCCTCGATGACTGCTGAGAATGACCTTGGCTCCGTGCCCTCTCGAGTAATGGAAGGTGGGAACGACAACCCGAATCCTGGTTTTGTTGGTGATCTTGAGGCTGTCATCGGGAGGAACGTTCAAATCTACCCTATCGAACACCGTCTTCTCTATCAGATCTGCGCTCTTCAGATCGCTAACACTCCTCTTGGTTGCCATTATTAACTCTCTAAAACATGAATCCAACTGGAAGAACATAGAGAAGTAAATTAAGGCTTGGGCTGCAGGAATTTTAGCGTCGACAAGAAGGAGATCCAGATGTAGTGGAAAGACTGCAGGAAGATGCATCTCTATTAAGGAAGCCTGCAGGAATTTGCGGCATGCAGGAAGTTTTCCAGTGGGCAGAGAGGATTTCATGCTGCTTGAGGGAATTTCGACGGCATGAAAGGTTGCAGGAAGAATTTGAGGGGCGGGAAATGTTGCAGGTGGAAATTTCAGCAATGGAAAAAACTGAAAAAGAGGATGAAGGGCCTGTAGCACGACAAAGATTATCAACTGCAGGGATGTGGGAGACTCTAAAATTTGTTTCAAGGCTTTGATATCATGTTGATTTTCAGAATTATGTAAAATTATTTTATTGATATGAAAATGAGTATAAATACTTTTACGTGAATCCTAGAATAAAAATGTCACGAAAAAGAAAATAAAATTAAAGGAAAGATATAATGCTTATATCTCCAATTAATTAATTTATAGTAATTATTTGGAGATAAAGAAAACAACATAAAATAGAAAAGCCTAAAATAAGAAAGGAAGTAAATCTAATTCAAGGAAATAAATCTAGTATTCATAACTTTTAACAAGAAGAAATTTTTTCCTAATATAATTTTTAACAAATTCTGTTGGTGCCATATGGGTATTTTCATTATATGTTGTACATGTAGCAAAACATGGCAACTATTTGTTATTGCCTTCAAGTGTTTATTGACTTGATCCACATTTTGTCTTTACTATGGCCGTGTTTTCCACCTTTAATTTACTTTCTTTCGTTGATCAATTTTAAATACTAGTATCCATTGTTGCTCATGTTGATGGTTGAAGTAGTGTTTGATCTATGATTCTAGTGATGGGGTATTTCTTGGTGTGAAACAACATTATAGGCTTTGTTGCAATGTATTTGAATCATGGTATGTGCTATGCATGTTTGCAAATTTTCTTCTTGGAAGTCCTCGCCCAAAAAAAAATAAAAAATAGATAGTGATTTTGTAAATTTGGATTTCATCATGTCAGGAGTGTGAAATCAATGGTATCAAAGTTGAGTATGATACATTGGTCGGCAAATATTTTTAAATCAAAAGTTTAAGCCTATAATTGAGGGACAAACTCATGTATTTCTTTATTAAAATAACATTTACTTAATTAAAATAATTTCATCTATGTAATGTGGGACCAAATCTTATGCTATAATTTTCTTGGCAATCTTATCCTCGGTTGACCATCCTAAACATCAATAATCACTCCCCTTTAAACATAAAAATTTCAAATTATCATCTTGTATCATCATTGAGAGTTCATTCAACCATGTCTTGAACTTTGCTTCACCACGATTGGAATTCTATAAACCCATCGAAGCCATAAAATGTTGAAAACAATCATTCCAAGCAAAAACTTTAGCTCTAATACAACTTTTGGGGGAATGGATCAAAGAGGGACCAAAGATTGGCCCAATACATTACTGATAAACTCCATTTTACCCGTTAGCTCACTACTTAATAGTGAGAGCCGAACATAGTATTGACATTCCAAACATTTTTTTTTCACTAATTTGATGCCACTAATCCTAAGACTCTCACATGCTTTAAAAAATCAAAATATAACAAACCTATGAGTGCAATTTTAAGGTTGATTCAAGGCCGTACTTCATAGGATATCCACTATTTGCATATCAATGACCAACTTGTCTTTATTTGTAATTTATGGTTTGTCATTCATTTATTTTTTTTCATTAATTCTTATTATGCCAATTTTATGTGATATTGTTTTATTTCATCTTGAGTTGTGTCTTTATTTTTGCTAAGGGGCTGTTTAGGATTATGTCGCTTTTTATATTTATTTTTGTTATTACTTTTATTTTAAAAAAAAGTATTTTTCATATGTTTTTATTTCTTTTTTAAGAACAAATCAACTTATTTTTAAAAACACCCAAAATATTTAAAGGTTAATTTGATTGTTTTTAAAAACAACTGAACATATAATTAGTTCCTTTTAAATTAAAACATAAAAAAAATAAATAAAGAAATTGGAACAAAAAAAAATAAAGTGATTGCAAACTATGCCCCTATATTACCTATTTTTTTAAGTAGTGCTTTGAGTAATTTAACTAATAATGCTGGAAATATTATTCAAAAATGAGTGTCTAAGATGCTTGTCTGTACGATGGTTGTTTTCTTATTTCCTTGCTTGGTTTCCGTCTCAAGATCTTTGCTTACGTGCTCAACTATCTCTAGCTATGATGTGAGATTTTGCTTATTCCCTTCTCCGTCTTTTGCCTTCTCTTTATGCATTTTCTTATATTATTCTTTTATTACAATCAAGAAAGTCTAAGACAAGTTTCCATTTTGCTCAAAATCACTGGGAAAAAGACCCACTTTGAAGTTCAAATATATGAAAACCATGTGCAACGAAATCCATGCTAACATTCAACTAAACATTTAAAACTAATTGCAAGGAATTGTAACTTGATTATTGATTAAGGATCTCCATTTAGAAAAAAAGTGTACATGTATGTTTATTGCTATCAAGCTGAGTTTGACAGGGTTTAGCTTACCTAGAAATTTAAAACATCGTGTCTAGGTTGACTCAAAATTAAAGTCGATTTGGGTTGAGTTGATCTGGAACTAATATTGTGCTGACTCAAAATTGAAGTTGTACTAGTAATTTAAGATTTTGTTTAAAGTCACCCCCATTTAAATTATACTAAAAGTCAGCAAAACAGGAATAAATCCTGAAATCTCTAAAAGTACTAGAAATTATCTATTTTTTTCTTGCATAACATCAGCTCTATCACCTAAAGGTTTAAATAGTTTGCTCACCCTACATACAGGTCGAACTCATCGATTGTTTTGAATTTTTAACTTCTTTGCTTCACAATGATAGAAATTCTCCTGCTTAGGATGCAACACAAGAAAGTAAAAAGAAAAAAATTAATTAAACACTCTTCTTGAGTGTACTCTTTTCTATAGTAGGAAGAAATAAGTTGAAATTATAATACTCCGTTTGCAACATCTTTTCTCTTAAATTTTGAAGGTACACATTTAGGCATTGATTTCTAAATTGAATTTCATGAAATATAGCATGACATTTATGCCTGAAAGATAAAAGAAAATTCATTAATACAACTAGATAAAGTAATGCAAAGATATATATAGATACAGCTTATAGGCATAAAAGAATATTTGGCAAAAAAAATTAAGGCATTTGCTGATCTTGTTTGTAATCATCCATGCAAATATATTAGGCCCAATCCCTATGTATGCATTTATATTGTTCATTATATAGTTAGCTTTTCTCTTATTTATATTGTTCATTATCTAGTTAGCCATCCGTAGGAACAAATAAGTAGTAGTTCTCCTGCTTAGGATGTAACATGAAATTATGGCCATAATTTCATGTCTGAATTCAAGATTTTCTTTAGAAATATCTTCTTCTGCAGGAATAATTGCATTTTTGTAGTACTTCATGTTTGAATTGCTGTTTTAATTGCATTTTTGTAGATCAAATTTGCAAGATGTCATCAGGAAGGTTTGGTCGCAAAATTTAAATTATGGTGAAGATTGGAAGAAGTCACGCGATAAAATGGCATTGCTATATGTCGAAGCTTTATCATCAAATTGCATCGAACTTGTGAATTTAATTCAGGTGATGAATATGGAAGATTATATTATCGATTTAATTTCAAGCTTTGTTTCCTTTAATCATATTGTAGTAAAATTTCTGTACCTTTTTTTTGCAATTTTTCTGCTCTCATATAGTACTTTTTTGTAATGTTTTATTAAAACTTTAATTTATATGGTTTCATTCACAAGTTTCTACAATTAAATGTGTGAATGATCACATGACTGCTTTGGAAAGATTATTCAACTTTTTAATAATTGTTAGGGAATTGACCTATTTTGAAATCATCTGAATTCAATCCACCCCTAAAGACTTGAATATCTGCTTTCTTCCCATTTGCCATGATACCTCCTTGGTTCCATTTATTGGAAACATTTAATAATTTGTTATCTTTGGATGATTTTTAGAACACTTGACCCAAAGGTTTTTTTTCACTTCGCATTCTTCTTGATTGCGTTTGAATTTGCTGGTGTGTTTCATGGTCCATTGCTATCATGCTGCAAGTAATTGCAAAAATTGTTGAATTTCCTATTTTAAGCCTTTCATGACCTCTTGCGCTTGACTCCAACAAATTATCTTCGTTGGCATCCAACCTTAGGGCTCTTTTAAGACTTGATACTGATAGGTGAGCAAGCACTACGCGTTTCAATTCTAAATGTTTACAATTGCTAATGAATAATATTTGATTTTTTTAACTCTGAAACTAACTACAAGAGGCTTAAAAATAGAATTTAAAACAATTCAAGAACCATAATATTTGAATTGCCACCATAAGAATAGTTTCAGGACTATCAATTTTAGCAAGCCAGATATTTTTAGTGATGCTTCAGGTTAAACAATACCTGATCCAATGTTACTGTTTGACCAAATGCTATTGCCCAATTCTGTCCTTCTGAAGCAACCTGTATCTATTGGCGAACCAGATTTTTTTAAAGGGTAATGGTCACTGGTTCCCATCCTGTGCCACATTGGTTGCCTTGTTTTAGGGCTTACAGCTTGGACCTTCTTGAAGCCTTGTTCCCCTCATTTAAAACCTATGAGAAAAGAAAAGGACAACCAGCAAATCACTATGAGAAAAAATAAGTATAATTGACTGGACGCGTGACAAAACAAAGAATCTAGTGACTGGTTTAGCATTCTACACTGAATTCCTTTTTAATAGCAGTTCACAAATTCTTTTTCCTAGTTGCTTTTATTCCGAGCCCTTACTCCTGCTTGAATTTTCCTTGCAATAATTTGTTTCTGCGGTCACTAGAAACTCGTAAACACAATTCTTGATTGGATGTCTGTTTGCCCTTCTAGATTAGAAATCCAGCAGGTGTTTCTGGTTCGGAATTCTTTCCGTTCAATCAACGTGGTGGTTCCATTCTCCTTCCAAATTCGCAGGACCTTCAAGAACCTGCAAGAAAATAGAGAAAAACACAAGTACATACAACTATTGTTGTAGATTTCCTTCAATTCTTTGAAGACAACTGCTGATCTTTTTTTGTTTTTGACTGGATGCCATTCTTGCTTATATTCTGTGTTGCAGTTTCAGGAGGGCTTCTTGCACTAGCCGAGCTTGGATAGCGACCAGATATAGTGTCTGTGCTCCGACATCGATTTTGGTGTGTCCCGGATTCCATAAACAACACCTCTTCTGTGCTTCTCTTCGAAAATGTGAAATCCTCCCCATATGAGAGCATAGTTCGAAAGAAAACTCAACCAAAAACTGGTTTTCTTTTTAAGAGAAGGGTTATGAGTAGGTTAACACCCTAAATAACACACTCCTAATTGCAAAACTAACCTACTAAAGAAAGAGAAGTAAATTAGTCTATTAATTAAAATTAGTTAAAAAAGATCCCTATAGATTAATTGCAATTAATAACCATGTTAATGATAGTTGGGAGTGCTGCAGTAGGCAAACATATTATTTTCTCAGAAGAGAAACAGTTTAGATTGAGTACTAATCCAATCAGGGGTATAGTGGTGAGATGTTGAGTGGTTGGACCTTGGGAAGATACTTGATTTTTTCTTAACTATGATCAAATGAGTGATTTGTCTTTTGACAATGCTGTTAAGGTGGAAAAGAGTTGATTATGAGCTCCTCCATGTTCAGCAACTCTACCACCACAACATTGATTACCTCAACCTTCTCGTGTGCTAGCAGCAAGAATGATTTGTTCATGATCAAAAGAAGATAGATAAGCTTGGTGATCTCAAGAATGAATGAGAGCTGCGGTGATATTTGAAACAACAGAGTTAACCAATAATTGAATTCAAATAGATTAGAAACATGGATGGAGACTAGAGGTGAAATTGGCAACATGAAAATTTTTATTTTGGTTTTGCCAACTATTGGGATAATCGTAAATGAAAGATATTAAATAAGCTCATTCTCTTTTCCTTTCAAGGTACCATCATAATCTTAAAGGATTTGTTGCTCTTTTATGAATAGAAGATGCCGTAGTAGAGAGTACGGATTGGAAAAAAATCCAATTAGTACCTTTTTGGTAGTCTTCTAAAACATAACAGTGAAATCAATCATACGTTAGAAAATTTAGCATTTATGTGGAAATATTTCGATCATGTGCTCCTCAATGTCTAGCACTTCTCCCACCACAACATTGATTTCCCCAAAAATCACTTGTGCTAATAACAAGGGTGATTTGTTTGTGAGCAAAAGAAGATAGAACAGTAAGCTTAGTGATCTTTAGAATGAAAGAGAGGTGTGGAAATATTTGGAACAATAGAGTCAACCAATAACTGAACTCAAATAAGCTAGAAAGATGGATGCAAACTTTAGGTAAAATTGGCTTGTTGAAAATTTTTATTTTTGTTTTGCCAATAAGTGAGATAATGATAAATGAAAGATATTAAATAAACTCATTCTATTTTACTTTCAAGGTACTGTCATAATCTTAAAATATTTGTTTCTCTGTTGTGAATAGAAGATACTATGGTGTTGTTGCCTTCAAAGAGTATGGAATGAAAAAAATCCAACATCTTTTTGTTAGTTTACTAAAACATAACAGTTAAATCAATTATCTCCACCACAACAATGATTACGCCAACGACCTCTTGTGCTATAAGTGATTAGTTTGTGATAAAAAAAGATAGAGCAACAAGCTTAGTGATTTTAAGAATGAGGGAGAGTGGCGTGGAGATATTTGACACAATAGAGTCAACCATTAATTGAACTCACATAGATTTCAGAGATCGATCGACACTAGAGAGGTAAAATTGGCAATGTAAAGATTTTTATTTTTGTTCTACTAACTACTGGAATGTTGGATCATGGTAAATGAAAGATTTTAAAGAAACTCATTCTATTTGCCTTTCAAGGTACCATTGTAATCGTAAAAGATTTGTTACTCTGTTGTGAATAGAAGATACCATTGTAAAGAGTATCGACATGGGGTGTTGCTGTCTTCATAAAATATGAAATGAAAAAAATCTAATATATTTTTGGTTGTCTCCTAAAACATGAAGGTTAAATCAGTCTTATGGTAGACGTTGTCAAGCCTTTATGTGAGAATTACATAGCAAAATGTTTGCCACTTCTTAACTTTGATGGTATTTATTGGTTTGGGATCTAGAGAACCTTGATGAAGAAGTTTCTCATGAGTCAATAAGGAAACAAATGTCTCGGTGCTACAAGAGATAATTGGTTCCATTGATTGTAGAAGTTGTACTAATATTTGAGTTTTATTTTAGAGAAAAGAGTAAAGGAAACCATCAAACAACATTATAATGAAGAGATGAGGGCAATGCTGAGTTAATTAACTTTAATGTATGACACATCAACTTAATTCCTTTATAATTTGCACACTCTTGTGCATCTACTTTATTCTTAAATGTAGGAATCAATACAACTCTGTCTCCACTCATCAGACATGTTTTTAGTTTTTAAAATAATATTACGAAGTTCAGTAAGCTGGGAAATTCTCACATCTTCTAAATATTTTCACACTTCTGTTGGAATGCGATCCAATCCTACTACTTTTCTACCTATCCATGCTGAATATTCTCATATACGAAAAATATTTTTTGATTTTTCATCTTTAATACATTCTACTTGAACTAATTTTTTACTTTTTTATCTCTTTGTTTTTCTTGTTTATAAATATATCTTTCACCTTCTTTAATACTATTGCGTGCTAAAAACTCACATTAGTAGAGTGATAATTAACGTCTTAGCGTTGAATGAAGATTCAACATACAAATAAAAAAAAAAAGCTGGAAGTGACACTAAGATTTTTTTCGTGGAAAAATTCTAGAAGGAAAAAATCATGACGCCTAGCTCATTCAAAATAATCCAATGTCTGTAAGCACAAGGGTGTGCCATTCTTGCACGACAGTGAGAAACATGGTTACAACGATGGTTGCACACATCATATGTATTTTGCTTACAACGATTGCAAGCAATTGTCACCAACAACCTATGTTAGCTGCAGCAAGCGGTGTGTCACGACTCGAGCCAAAGTTTGGATTAATTATCCAAGACGAGAACAAACTGTCGGATGGTGGAAATAAATTATTTACTTTTCTCTTTATATCACCAACAATTTAATATTCAAATATACATGAAATAGCCACTAAAGAAAATAATTAAATTAACAAGTAGAAAATTGTACTTTTCTGGTTGCTGTTCTCGCATTCTATACACATTTGCTCATCTTCTATTATTCTTCGTTTAAAAGCTCAAAACCTGAAAAAATATTAAAAAAACATAATGAATTATTTAAAGATAACCTAAGAGTAACCACATTCCTAAACTACAACAACCCAAGAAAAATAATTCAATATGCATGTTGGTTTTCATATCTTCATAAGAATCTTGTAATATGCCAGTCTTTCATATTTGAATTAGAAATCTTATTATATTTGCTAATGTTTGTCTTGATGAAATTTGTTAAATAAAAATACTCAAATCTTCTATATGCATTTTGCTACATTACTTTATACTCTTTACATATACATCTATTTCTGTGAGGATCATCGTCAACAAAATCTAATACACCTTTGCCCGATGTTGCTCGTTCAGCTCTCGTTGACACAACGGTTAGTGATATAAACATCACAATTGTTTGGTGTGGAAATGCCCTTAACCGTCTCCTGGCTGATATTTTCTCGTTAGTATAGCGATTAACTATGTAAATATCACAATTGTTTGGGAATGTAAGCTCTTGTCTACTCGACTTTAACTAATATTATCTCGTAAGCACAGTGGTTGGTGAACTATCATAATTATCCGGGGTGGTAGGAAAACTCAACGCGCGCGGGTACAATGGAGTCCCTAACGTGTATCGTTAGGGGTGAACTACTCTGAATATGCATATATAAACATTCATATATAAGTCATTTCATTCTTCATAACATACATTATCCTGAGACATTTTCATGCATCACTGACATGCACATCTCCTCTGCTGTGCTACTATTCATTTTGCATATCTATTCTGTCTAATAGTATGAATGATTTAACTAAACTAGAATATACTTGAAGTTGAATATATATTTTGAAAAAAAGAGATTACATAAATTTTAAAATACAATTACTCACCTTGGTTACCACTTAGGATGTCAATTCGGGTCAGCGAGTTGGGTTCGGGTTCGACCCAAAAATGACCCAACCCGAATAATAAACGGGTAAAAAACTAAGACCCAAACCCGAACTTGACCCGCTAACCTGAATCCGATTTGAAATTTCATGCTTATTTAGGTCATGTTTCGGTTTTCAGGTTTAACCCGAACACGACCTGAATAATTAACGAGTCAAATTCTCAGACCCGAACCCTTGAAAAATATTCGAGTCAACTCTAACCCTAATTTTTTGAGTTGAGTTCGAGTCGGGTTGGCATGTCGGGTCAATTTTTGACACCTCTAGTTTTTATGCTAAATTTTTAATCTTCGCTAACTAGCTGGATGTTGTGGTAACTTTCATGTTGATCTTAATAACCTATAAAACATAATATTAAAATTTAAGATCGAAGCAATTTATGTTAATCGAATTATTCTTTTTAAATTAGAATATGATTATTTATCTGAAATTGACGAAGCCACTATACGACAAGCTTCCACACGCTTTCTTCGAACTCGCCGCTTCTGTTAACCAAACTTAAATTTTAAATGACTTGGGTATTCAGGATATCTTAGCTCCTAAAGTGATTTAACTCAAAATATAATTTATTTGCCAAAACATACCTTGGACAACTTCTCGACAACCCAATCCTTCTCCGAAGTTGCCAAATCTTTTATCATGTTCTTATCTTCTTAATCTTCCTTTCCTTTTAGTTGTTTTTGCGCCAAAACCGCTATGGAAACTCGTAAACCACTTTTGACACTTCCGACAAAAGATCGGCGCCTCTGACGGCTATTGGAAATGAAAAAGATTCACAATTTGTGGCAAATTTTAAAAGGAAGCAAGAGAAAGTAAATTAAAGTCGCAAATGTCGCTAAAATTAGTTTCATACCTTTCAATTTCACTCAGATTTCAGATTCGTGGCCTGTGGCATTAGGCGTGCCGCCCACCTGGCTTTGTTCATGTCTAGTTATGGTAGCTGGGCGCTGGCGCCTGCGGTAGAGGAAAATAAGAGAGGGAGATGGGAATATGCAGATGAAACAAAGAGATGGGAAAGGGTTTTGAAGACTGGAGAGGATTACTCCATTCGACACATCTAAAGGGTCAAAAGCACGAGGGTAGGTCGGTTGGGAACAATAAGGGTTTGGAAGAATTAAGGAGTTATTAAATTTAATTAAATTCAAAATTTTCAAGTTTTTAATTGTCGAATCAATTCAAAATTTATATATAGTATTATGTATCACATTGATTGTTTTGTTGTGTAGAAGTTTATACATTTGATTCGATTGAAATTCGAGGGATCCGAAATTTGGGTTGCATTTTAAAATTATCAAATTTTTACTCGATTTCACAAAACTGCTTATTACAATCTCACCCCCTTATAACATTTTGTTCTCAAAATTCATGAACTCCACATTAACTATATTTATTATGAGAATGAAATATTAAGCAATTCCAAAAATCTATTTCCTGTGAAGTGGTAACTAAAAACATATGTGATAAACTATACGTTTGATAAATCCAACGTGACATTGAAAAGACAATTTATCCATCAAATTCCATGCGTCAACATTAGTGGCAATATGTTCTTCTACTTCCTGATGAGTTAAGGAATAAACCCTTGGGTTAATGTTTTGCCTTAATTGTTCACTACGAGTCTTCGTGCCACCTTCTATTATCCTCTGCTGACCACTTCTAGAAGTAGATCTTTCTTTAAAGTTTCTTTGAGCTGGATGTCTTCCTCGGTTAACATCTGATGTGAATCTTTGCTCAAACTTAGGGCAGTTTCTCCTCTGATGTCCATGCTGTCTGCATAAGTAACGCCCTTTCATCCCAAATAAACATTCACAATAATGTTATTTTCTACACTTAACATAGGGCTATATAGTGCTATTGACAGCCTGGCTAACAACTCTACCAATGTAGGACTTTATCTTCTTTCCAATAGACTCTTCCTCTCCTTAGTGAATTGTTGGCGTCACTTCTTCTGAACTCTTTCTCTTCCTCAAATCTCCACGCTTTTGAGTTTACTGGAAATCAACCTACACCCGCATATTCCTCTCGACTAGCACGGAATAGTTTTCAATCCCAAGTGACACTAGTGACAACCTGATTGAATCTTTCAGTCAAAAAGATCTCTCTGGCATTTCTTCTCTACGTTTGAAATGAGTTGGGGTGTATATCTCGATAGCATAGTAAATTCCACTTCATACAACATAAATAATTGATCTTCTCGCACCAAAATATTGTATTTATCTTGCATCTGTTTCCTGGTCAACAATGGTATAAACCAATCTCTGAAGGATCTCACAAACTTGTTCCACTACACCAAGTGGCTTTTTCTGCTTCCAAGTTTCTTCTGTATTTGACCTTGCCACCATATTTTAGTTTTCACTTTAAAAGTAAAATTGGCCAAGGTAACTCTTCTCTCTAGTGGACATGACAACCCATTAATAATCTTCTCCACTATCAAAAGCTAGTTTTCAACTTCCATTCCTTTAGAAAATAAAGGTGGTCTCATATCTTGAAAGAGACTCAAGTACTTATCCATTGGTGCTTCTCTACTGCTACTAGTTTGAGATTGAGAATTTTTAACCAGTTGAGTCACAACATTCATCATATCACATAATACACCAACATTTAGTGGTAAATTCTGGGGCACATCAGATTCTACATTATCAGCTTTGATCTCTTTCTCATAATCATCCATAATTCTGAAATAACAACCATATAATTTAATTAGACTCGATTAAACTTTTCAATTTCTATTATTCATAACTTAATCCAATTATCTTATTTATTCTTTCATTATAATTCATGCTATTAATCCAAATCTTCTGCTATGCTACCACTTTTGTCACGATCCGACTTGAGGTTTGGAATTAATCAAGATGGGAACAGACAGTCGAATGATGAAAATAAATTCTCTGCTACTCTCTTCTACCACTAACAATTTAATATCCAATTATACATGAAAAAGCCACTAAAGAAAACAATTAATTTAACAAGTAGAAATTTATAACTTTTTGGTTGTTGTTCTCGCCTCCTATATACATCTGTTCTTCTATTCATCTTGTTTAAAAGCTTAGAACCTAACAAAAATATTAAAATAATATATTGAGTTATCTAAAGATAACTCTGGAATAATCACACTCATAAACCATAATAACTCAAAGAAAAGATTTTAATATGTATGCTAGTCTTCATATCTTTATAAGAAATATTATAACATGCCAGCCTTTCTTATTTATTTAAGAAATCTTATATATGCTAATGCATGTCTCAATAACATTTTCTAAATGAAAATAATCAAGTCTTATATATGGTTTTTTTTACTTTACTTTGTTCTCTTTATATATACATCTGTCTTTGTGAGGATCACCGTAAATAAAATCTAACACACTCTTACCAATATTGCCTGCCGGCTCCCGTTGGCACAACGGTTAGCGATGAAAACATCACAATCGTTAAGGATAGAAAGGTATTTACCTGCCTCCTGACCGATATTTTCTCACCGATATAGTGATTAGCAATGTAAACATCGCAATTGTTTGGGGAGGTAAGTTTTAGTTTACTCGCCCTTGACCGATATTATCCACTGTGGTTAGTTAACTAAATATTACAATTATCTGGGGAGATAGAAAATTCTATATGTGCGAGTTCATTGGCATCCATTCCCTATATTGTTAGTGGGTGAACTCCTCTGAATATGCACATACAAGCATTCTTATATTAGTCATTTTATTCTTCATAACATACATTATTCTGAGATATCTTTATGTATCTACTAACGTGCATTTCTACTGTGTTGTGCAACCATTTATCATGCATTTGTATTATGAATATCTCTTATATTATGCATATCTTTTATATTATGCATATATATTTCTATCATATTTATCATGCAGATCTTTCCTATCATGCCTATCTTGTATATCATGTATATCATACACATCATGCATCTCATACATATCTATTTTTTCAAACAATATGAAAGATCTAACTAATCTAGGACATACATGGAGTCAAACATATATTTTGAAATAAGGAAGATTACTAAAATTTAGAAATGTGATTACTTATCTGGTTACTACATTAAATTCTTAATCTTCGGTAATTATTTAGATGTTGCAGTAACTTTAATGTTGATCTTAATAATCTATAAAATGTAATATTAAACTTAAAGATTTAATCAATTTCTATCAATCAAATTATTCATCTTAAATTAACATAGAACTATTTGCCTGAAATTTGTAGAGCCACTGTATGACTAGCTTCCACACGCTTGCCTCGAACTCGCAGCCTCAGGTAACCAGTCTGAATTCTTAAATGACTTTCGAATTCAGGATATCTTAGCTTCTAAAGTAATTTAACTAAAAATATAATTAATTTGCAAAAGCATACCTTAAACAGCTTCTCGATAACCCAACCCTTCTCCAAAGCTGCTAAATCTTCTTCCCTTATGCTATCTTTTCAATCTTTCCTTCCCCTTTGCTGATTTTGTGCCAAAGCTCGTACGAAAACTCGCAAACCACGTTCGACACAAGATCAGCGCCTCCGACTGCTATCAGAAACATAAAAAGATGCATGATTTATGGTAAATCTCAAAAGGAAGCAAGAGGAAGGAAATGAAAGTCTCAAATGTTGCTAAAATCAGTTTTGTAACTTTTGATTTGGTCCCATAATTTGGATTCGTGGCCTGTGACATTCAACAGGCCGCCCATCTGGCCATGCTCGTGTCTGTGGTAGGGGTAAATAAGAGTGGGAGATGGGGAAATGTGGATGAAATAGAGAGATGGTAGAGGGGTTTGAAGACTAGAGAGGATTCCTCCATTCGACACATATTGAGGGTAAAAAACGCGAGGGTAGGTTGGTTCGGAATAGTAAGAGTGCAGGAGAATTAAGGGAAATTAAATCAATTAAATTCATAACTTTTAGTTTTTCTATTTCTCAAACCATTCAAAATTTAGACATAGTATTGTATATCAAATTTATTATTTTGACGCGTAGAATTTTATAAAATTGATTCGATTGAAATCGGAGAGATCTGAAAATTTGAGTACATTTTAATGTTGCTAATTTTTTACTCGATTTAACAAAACTGTTTATTACAAGATGACGATTGGCGGTGGTCGACGGTAGTCGACGGATGATGACTGATGGGCGGCGGTCGCCAGTTTTTGGTGGCTTTGGAGGCCTATGGCTACTCGCCGAGTCTTCTCTTCAGAAGAGACTTTGGAATTTCACTTATTCTCTTCTTCTCTTCTCTTCTCTTCTCAGGTGATGAGAGGAGGCCTATTTATATCATTTTTGGGAGAGACATTTTGGTCTTTCGGCGCGTAACTTTCTTAACCACTAGATCGAACAATGTTTGCTCACCCCCCTCGATCATAGGTGCTTTTTAAGGATTTGAGTGCCTTAATGACATCAAAATTTAGTTATTGGGCTCTTTGAATTTTTCTTGTCGGGACACTCGATTTGATCATAAATATGCAAAATATGGATTTCATTTAACAAGTCAATTGATGATCCACAACCTTCAGTTGTATATCAACAACTTGATCTTGGTTTGATCGGACCTGAATTGAACCAATTTTCACATCATTATGTTCGTTTTGTTGAGGCGGTAAGTTTGATTATAAACTTTCTTAAATCGAGGCCTAGATGATCTTGAATTTTAAATTGAATGACTCTTTCTAAAAAAATGCATTGAGATTTATGCTTGATAAATATTTGTTGATGACACATCAAGTATCTAATCCATCATAAATATTATTAAAAGGAGAATTTTTTGCATCACAAATTGTTCTCTTAGACTTCTTACATCACTTTATATTTTTCCAATTTCTCCATGCATGTATTATACACTTTACTGTAGAATAAAGAGAAAATATTGAATGGTTACTAGAAATATGGTAAAATTTTTATGTTAAATTTTTTTAATCAGTATATAACATTTTTCCATGTTGCTTGATCTGTGCCTAACCTAAGTTTACGACTGAATCTATATTTTGGGATTTGGTCTGAGCTTTGTATTTTGCGGCACATCATTATTATTACAAATAAACTGCTCGTACCAATTTTTTGTTTGTCACTAAGCACTATACTTTTGTGCATGCTTGTATTATACACACCATGTGCAAATATACATTTTCTGATGCTTCAAACTGCTGATAACTTATTGAACTTCCAGAAGGACATTGAAAGGGTAAAAGCTTCTCGATTATTTACTGGAAATGGGCATTATAATGTCCTTTGCTCTTTAAGATAGTTTATTTGTTTCATGGTTAGTCCAGCTCAAGGGTTGTGTCATTGTGTACCTCACTTTTTTAGCAAGCTGGCTGTCACAGTTAACTTTATTTTCAATTGTGTATTTTTGCTTTCAGTTAATTCAAGACGAGTTGTTTCTGGAAGAAATTGAGAAGCACAGGGTATCAAATAGTAGCTTGATGCCTCTTCCCCTCCAGAAGTATCTGGAAACACTTAAGGCATTAAGTTCTTCTGGAAGTGATATCAAGGCTGATCAAAACATAGCTATCAGATCTTGCAAGGCAGACCTGTACCATTATGCCAGGCTATCTGGTGTTCATATACTTGAATGTGTTATGGATTCTGCTCTGTCTGCTGTAAAGAGAGGACAGCTTCAAGTGGCTAGTGATGTATGTGGTGTGTTTGTCATTTAATCCAAACGGAGCTTTTTTGTTTTCACTTGTGGAGCGACTTTAATATTATCACAAGCGTTTTAAGTTGCTAAATGGCGTTTATTTCATGCCAAGTATTCTTTTTTCTGACTGTTATCTGTTGTAGGTCCTTTCATTGTTCCCCCTTCTTCAGCCTCTTGTGGCTGTATTAGGTTGGGACTTGTTGTCTGGCAGGACTGCTGCTAGAAGAAAACTAATGCAGCTTTTATGGACTAGTAAATCACAGGTTCTAAGGATGGAGGAATATCCTTTGTACGGAAAAAAGGATGAGGTAATTTTAGTTTCTGTCCTTTTCATATTTTTCTAGAGTCTCAAACTTTTGTTTATTGACATAATTGACCAACTTTGTTTACTCATCTTGACAGATCTCTTGTGTGGAGTATCAGTGCGATCTTTTATGCTTTCATCTGGATGTTGCGTCATTTGTTGCCTGCATAAATTCTGGACGGCCTTGGAACTCAAAGGCTTCATTACTGTTCTCTCATACGGAGCAGGTTTTAGATGCAAAAGAATATGAGGATTCGGACAGTTTTGTTGAGAACTTCATACTTGAACGGCTTTCTGTAGAAACACCAATGAGGGTATGTTCTTTTAGAGTAGAATGTAATAGCATTATGCTCTTTCATAAACTTGACATTAAAAAAAAAAAGAAGAGGAAAAATAAATTATACCATCATGCATTACTAACTGTGGAAAAGTTCTAGATTTTTAATAATTAGAAATTCAACGAAGTTATAAATTTCTACAAGCTTCCTTCATGTACTGTAGCTATTACAGAATAATATTTTCTAAAAGGTTTCTTCCACCATATTGTGATTAACAACTTTATATTGTTATTGTTCTGATGAAAATCAATTCGATTTCTTATCATCATGAATATTCTTATTATTAACAAGAATATTTTGTGTTCTAACTTCTATATCATATCTTGTTTTATTATAAGTATATGTTATCATTTAATAGCTTAAGAAAGTGTAAGAGATGAAATTGTGGCCTAGTTATACTTGAAGGAAGGGAGAGATTTTTTTTTGTTGGGGGGGAGGGGGGGGGGGCATACATAATTTCAGTCTTTGTTGGAAGAAATAAACAATCATAACTGACCTCTTGAAATTGTTTATTTTTAAATCAATTTGAAAGTCCATATAAGTTATTCTATTTGTAAAGGAAAATAATCCCAAAGATAAGGTTGATATTATCTTTATGTTCAATAGTTTAATCTAAAAAAAATTACCGCAAATAAGATAGAAAGAGGAAGATAAAGGAAAGTCCATGTATGTAACTTGGAGCGATCTACATACATAATTTCAGTCTTTGTTTGAAAGAAATAAACAATCATAACTGACCTCTTGAAATTGTTTATTTTTTAATCAATTTGAAAGTCCATATAAGCTATCCTATTTGCTATGGAAAATAATCCCAAAGATAAGGTTGATATCATCCTTATATTCAATGGTTTATTCTAAAAAAAATTTCCGCAAATAAGAGAAAAAGAAGAAGCTGAAGGAAAGCCCATGTATGTAAGTCGGAGCGATCTATATACATAATTTCAGTCTTTGTTGAAAGAAATAAACATTGATATCTGACCTCTTGAAATTGTTATACTTATTAATCAATTTGAAAGTCCGTACAAGTTTTCTATTTTTAAAGGAAAATAGTCCCAAAGGTAAGGTTGAGATTATCCTTATTTTCAGTAGTTTTAATCTAATTAAAAAAATGAAATAAAGCAAATTTGGCCTAGAATTGTAAGTGGCTTAGAAAGTCTAAAAAGTTGATCTAGTTTAATACTCTTATATTCTAGTTTAACTTATTGTATTGATCTATGTGAAACTGGAGCTTAATGGTTTGATTTAGCACAGTGACACCAAGCATAATTATGCTGTATTAATATTGAAATTTTTTAACTTACATAGGATTTCTAGAGAAAATTGAAGAGATTAAAAGTAAATCTAAACATCAATACTTATTTATAAATGACTCTTGCTAACTCTATGTTTGCAATTTATATCTAAAATTGTATGCTTGAGGACAAGAATGAATGAGCACTTTTTCTTGGCCATTGTTCATTAGGGGTTAAAGCAGTCAGATGCAACGTTAAAAAAAGAATAACAAATGCAATATTTCACAAAAATATGTCCACAACATTTCACCCATAATAAATATGACATTGTTGCTTGTTTACTCAACCGGTTCAGATTAAGTCTAATAGATCATCAAATTGATTGAGGCAAACCCTCACATAATTGGAATTTTTAAATGAAAAAAATATGAAGCAAAATTTAAACAAGAAAATTCTTGATACAAAGTTGCTATGTTAAAGCTATAGAAAATTTGTGAGGATTGTCATGCATGTTAAGAAAAAAATTTACATTTTTAAATTAAAATCACCATAAACAATTCTAATTTTTTGTTGGATTTAATAATTCTATTAAAAAATTTATTGTTATGTTGTTAACGACTATATATTATAACTAAATTTAATCCTATTATTATTAAATTAAAGCTATATATACACAAGCACAATACTAATATAAGTAGAATGATTAAAGTTTTCAAATTCAAATATATTTTATCAAATACATAAATAATAATAGTTAGAAATAAAAGAAATCATTATTATTGAACTAAACTTAAAATCTTTTTCATTGAACTATATTTAAAACGGGATAAAATATAATCTTTGCCTAAAAATCTTGAGTAAGTGTAGTGGCACAGAACACCCATTCTGCCCAATCTTTTGTCATACCCCCTCATTGAAAAAAAGATTAAGTATAAGACCCTATTTGGGCTCGCTTTCTGTTTTATTTTTATTTTTATATTCCGTTTGTTTTATTTTTGTTATATTCAATCTGTTTTAATTTTGTTTTGTTTTCTTTTTTCTGTTTTTAGAGAACACATTCAGTATTGTTATGATTTATATATATTTTTTTAAAATATAAAACATGTTTAATTGGGTATTTTTATTTTTTTTAAAAGAAAAAAATATACTTTTTAAAAATTAATTAAATTGTAATAACTACTAACATAATTAACTTAATTATTTAACATGTTAGTTAATTTTTTGATGAGTTATTGAAATTAATTAATTAATTAATTATTCTATTAATCAAAATATTTAGTTATTAATTTTTTGTAGAATTTTATGGATTAATCAAAATTTCATCTAATTTAATTAAATAATTAAATAAATAATTAAATAAATAATTAAATAAATAATTAATTTGTATTTTAATTAAGTTGTGTAATGTTTTATTTAATTATTTTTATATTTAATGATATGTTTAAATAATTCAAGGTTTTAATTTTATTATTATTAATTTAATAGTATAATTAATATTTTATTTGAATTATTATGAATTTAATTGATTAATTATTATGTTAATTAATAGATTTATTATTAAGTTGAGTATTTATGAGTTAATTAAATTCATTTAGGTCCCATTTAAATTATTAATGATGTAATTAGATGATTTTTAATTTAATTAAATAATTAATTAATTCATTATTTAGTATTTTAATTAAGTTGTTTAACTTTTTATTTAAGTCTTTATATATTTTATGATATGTTTAAATAATTTAAGGTTTTAATTGTACTATCATTGACTTAATTAAATGATTAATATTTATTTGAATTATTATAGGTTTAATTGATTAATTATTAGGTAAATTAAGTATATTTATTATTAAATTGAGTAATATTGAGTTAAATAAATTTATTTAGCTTCCAATTAACTAGTTAATGATTTAATTATATGATTATTAATTTAATTAAATATTTATTTAATTCATTAATTAGTTTTATAATTGTATAATGTTTTATTTAATTATTTATATATGTAATGATATGTTTAAAAAAATTAAGGTTTTAATTTGTTTTTATTAACTTAATTTAATTATTAATATTGTATTTGAATTATTATGAGTTTAATTGATTAATTATTAAGTTAGTTAAGTAATTATGAGTTAATTAAATTCATTTAGGTTCCATTTAAATAATTAATGATTTAATTAGATGATTATTAGTTTAATTAAGTATTTTATTAATTGGTACCCAAACTTAACATCGAAGGGTAGAGGATTGAGATTTGCTCGGATTTAGCGCTCAGCGTGTTTTGGCTGTCTTCAAAACACAGAGAACACGTGTCACATGTTTTCTATCTTTTGAAAACAACCCTCTTGTCTTTAAAAACAAATTTAAAATACAAATGAAAAAACAGACAAGCAAATTGTGTTTTTTTGTTTGTTTTCTTGTTTTCAAAAAAAAGAAAAAAAAAGAAAAAAAAAAGACCCCATGCAGGCGTTAAGAAACACTGAAATGTTGTCTCTTGTTTCCATAGGTTACATGCCTAGATTTATTTTGCTCTTTTCTATGTATCGCTATCCCCTCCATTCTCCTCTCTCGCTCTTTGCACACAACCCCTTTTCTCTCTTATTCGCCTGAATTGTGCTTTGTCTATTCCATTCTTTCTTCAAAATCCTCAAGTCGACTAAACTATAGGTGAGCTTGCCGCCTATCATCTTCTCTTTTGTTCACAACCTCTTCAATTTTTGCTGGCCCACTTTTTCTCTCATCTCACTGTCTTGTTAACCTCCAAAACGAAGCCAATCTTGGTCTTATTTTCTTCAACTGCTTCTAGTTTTTTCTGATCACCTACCTTGCCATCGAACAAACTCCATTTTTATATTCTATTTCTTACTCTTTCTAGCTCCTTCATTTGTCGAGTCTTTCTTGCTATCGAGCTTATTTGCCATCAATTACCTCTCTCTTTCAAACTCTCTTGCAAATCGGGATGCTCCATTTTTAGATCTCTCTTCTCTCATTGCACTCTTTGTGACCAATGCTGGACTACGACAATTTGTCCTTCAATTATTCAAATTAATGTTAATTGCTTTTTAACAAGCTTCAACTATATGCAACTCAAGTCGACACCCCATCTCCCATCTTTAATCTCCTCTGCTCAAACAATTTCATCCTCACAATAGTCAAACACTATCGAAATAGTTGGTGGTCCTGCACACTGTTATCTGCTCATCCACCTAACCTTTTTCTCAATCGAGCAAACACAGTAAACTCATCCAAAGTTGTTGACATCTCTCCCCATCTATCTAACTCATTCTCTCTAAGAGAAAGAAATACAGACATTTTTTTCTCTTAAAAATAAAAAATAAATACAAAATATAATAATAAAGTGAAAAGAAAGGAAATAAGATAGGAAAACTTGCATATTGTGTCTATTTTGATCTCATGCTTGTTGATTTCGCCATCTGGTCGGCAAAGCTGCCTCGCATAAGGTGAAAATTCAGAAAAAGCTACAAAAGATTTAGTTCCTATTTACATTTTTCTAAGACAGTGAGCAAATAAAAGAATAAATACTCATGCATATTATCCTGACACGGGAAATTTTGTGTCTTTCGTATTTTTTGTGTGCAAGTAATGAAGATCTATGCATTTGTTTTTTTTTAAGCACTATAGGTTTGAAACCCGTTTAATTACAATGTTTTTGGACATTGACCACACTCACCTTTGAAGTGTGTTGGATAGGTTAATTTAAAGAATAAATTTTTTATTTAAGAGCAAAATTTAAATATTGTTTATGTCATATAAGCAATGTTGTATAAGAATTGAACACGAATAGAATGGTATATAAGGAACTTGCTATGAATCTATGGCTTGTAGATGAGCACATATGTAACAACACCTTTAGAACTCTTTTGAACGCTTAGAACCCCTACAAAATGAATGAAAATTTTGAATGGTGAATATGAGCTAAGAACCCCCTCCACCCCGCCCACCCCCCCCCAACCCCCCCTCCCTCATTGGGGCATAACTAAAAATCCACTCCATATAAGAATGGATTGGTCTGTGAATTGAAATGTGTAAGATGATTCCTACTCATAAAATCTGTAGTTGGTTCCTCTACATATGCATGTGTATATACATAATGCGGAAATGATTTAAAATGAAATACTACTTGTTTTACTGATAGTACTTTCATCCAAACAATCAAAATGCTTGAGATTTTTCAAGGCATGCATGCATGCATCATAAAACAAGTTTAAAATTAATCATAATACATTGAAAAATGTGAAAGTGCATCATACGAGTCTTTTGAAAACCGTGCAATCTATCTTGGGGAGATTAAAGGATTGCTTAAATTTTTTGAGTAAGATGAGAAGAAAACAATAAAGGAAAGTTAGTGTTTGTAACTCGAAGCGATCAGCATACATAATTTTAGTCTTTGTTGGAAGAAATAAACAATCATGGCCAATCTCTTGAAATTATTTATTTATTTATTAATCAATTTGAAAGTCCATACAAGTTATTCTATTTGTAAAGGAAAATAATCCCAAAGATAAGGTTGAGATTATCCTTACTTTCAGCAGTTTTAATCTAAAAAAAGGGAAATAAAGCAAATGTGACCGAGAATGATAAGTGTCTTAGAAAGTCTAGAATGATAAGCTTAGAAAACTTTTTTTAAATTGGAGAATCAATATGGTTCAATGCTAAAAGTTCTATTATAAGTATAATTTTTACTGATCTTGAGATGACATGTGCTTGAATATCAAAGAGATTATTTTAGTATCCTTTATGGCAGATAGTACATGTAAAAAACAGATTGACATTACTAAGAATATGCATACGGTGCATTAACTAGTATTAAAAATAATTGTGAAATGTCCCAAAAATTTTAATTAGCATTTATATCAAATATTAACATTAAATCTATATCCTTTTATGTTAGTTATGACATTGCTTACACATGATATTCAAATGAATGTTACTCTATTTTATGTTTTAGGTATGGTTTTAATTGGCGAGACATTTATTGAAATGGGCTAAAAAATAAAACAATACAGGAAAATTATAGAAGATAAAGGCATTAGTGTTAGTAGAGCAAGAATTGTTATATGATATGATTTTAGTGAGGATGCTATTAGCACAAATAAAATGTCAAAATGGATCCTTAACTCTTTGTAGGGGGCCATTCTAGTTCTGAATTCTATAGAAATGCCGATTTACTTGGGGGAGTTATTTAATAAATGTTGAGATAGTAACATACTCTTTAATAAGAAGAGTATTTTAGATCCCATTAAAAGACTCGGGCTAGTTTGACATTTTTATATATTTTGGGCTAGTTTGACACTTTTATAGACTTTGTAGCTGATTGGCCTCATGTAAATTATGGACCATTTTTGTACTTAACTCTTATTAACAATTATTTTTCAATAATATTAGAAGATATGAAATCTAAAATTGATTTGATTAGGTATTATGTATTTGCTATACAAAAGAATGGAGATATATATGATGATGTTACTTCTGGAATTAAGAGTGGATAGTTTAATTGATGAAGTGCTATGGAGATTTGTGTGATAAGATGATCTCATGGAGGTTTAATGTACATTTTACAGAACTGAAATTAGGTTGATGATTTTATATGGATCTTATTATTAAGCTATGGTCTTTTATTTCCGTGAGATTGTTAAGTTGCATGTGTGGTAAAGCTTTCAAGGATAAATTAGAATCATGCTTCACTTTATGGGAAACGAAGTTGTTTTGTATCAAGTAAATTTTTGGGTAATTATGCAAGCTTTATAAAGCTTATATTTGTTTTAAATCAAATATCTTGCGCATCATCCTACAAATGCTGCAGGTTTCTAATGAATGAACTACAAAGTAGTACCATTGATCTTTTTTTCTTTGTTTGATACTCTCTAACATTGTGATTCTTGTTCGTTAAAAATATTCTTATCATAGAAAGGGACACTTCGTGCGATGCTAAGATAAAGCATTATATTCAAAAGATGCTTGTAATAAAAAATCCAGTCGAAGATTCATTATGCCCAAAATATTTCCTTAACTTTTTTTTTGGAGAAAGGGTTTCTTCAAAAAAAAAAAAAAAAAAAAACTATAAATTTTGTTGAAGAATAGTCTTCTTGGGCACACGCTTGCTGACACTACTTTGGATACTCTTCAGACATTTCATAACGACGGGAAAAAAAAAATGCTTCTCTCTGTCAACGCATGGTTGGTATTCTTATCTATCTGACTGTCACTAGATTTGATATATATTTTTGTTGTTGGCGTGGTTAGTTAATATTGCAAAGTTTGACAAAGAAATATTGGAAGGTGATCATGACGATTTTAAAGGGTGTCAAGAAATCTCATGGAAAAGAAATACTCTTTCATAGTAATAATCACTTAAGAGTTTAAGTTTTTGTTGATATTGATAAGTTATGTTTGGTATAGATAAAAAATTAACTTTTGGATACAATACCAATCTTGTGATCTGGAGTAAGAAGCAAATGATTATGGCAAGATCGAATGTTGAAGTGAAATATATGGCTATGCTTAACTTTGTTTGAGCAATGATGTTTGTAAAACTTTTCTTGAAAGTTTGATTTTCTTCTTATTCAGCTCATATTTTTATGCTTTTATACTTAACCACTTATGTAGTAGCTTTATGTTCCATAAAAAGGACTGAACAATTCGAAGTTCACTTTTATTTTATCAAGAATGTTGGTCTGTTATAAAAGATCATAACTCAAGTTGCTAGTGAAGAACCACTACCTGGTAGCTTTATTGGTGATCGCTGTTTCCTCCATTTTTCAAACCTACACGGTAAAATGGTATATTTAATATATATGCCCCTTCTTGAGGTTGAGTGCTAGTGTAGGATATAATCAAGTTTGGAAAGTCTTTCAGATTTAGCGAGTGTTGTACAATTTATTGCTAATTATATAATTATCCTTATTCTAAATTAGTGGACTCATGAGGTTTCTCATTTTATTGTTATCAAAGTAATTATCTTATTAATAATAATTGATTTTTTTTTATATCGATTATCACTGGTAGTTTAACTTTAGCTTGAGTCTTTTCTCTTGAAGGCCATGAGTATAGTTTAAACAAAAATAAATGTCTCTTTGTACGTTTGAGTTTTTAGTAGGTTAAGACTTAATAGGTGTCACGCTTGTATGCTGCACACGCATTTGATAGTTATAGAAACGAATCAGATGCTAAATGAGCTTGTCCTCTTTGAACATTAATAATGATGGTATTTCAAGCTTCTCATTATTAATTTGCTGCTAGTTCTCTTTCACCAAAAGAAATTTGTATGAGAGACCAACACATTTAATTATTCCTAGAACTTTCTGATTGGTAACCTTTATTTTGTGTTCTTTCTATTTTTAAAATTCCACTCTATTTCAGTACAATATGATGAGCAATTATTTTTATTGATTTTTTTCATATTTTTGTGAAGAATCTTGTCGCATATGCTGGCAACAAAGTTGATTCATTTTCACTTCAAATTATTTATATGTTTAAGAATCATATTGAGAAGTGAAACCTTTGTAGGTTCTGTTTGATGTAGTTCCTGAAATAAAGTTTCAAGATGCAATTGAGCTCCTTAGCTTGCAGCCAATTGCTTCTACAGCTGAAGCATGGAAGAGGTTTGTAACTTATTTTGATATTTTTTATTGTTGTATTTGATTATGCTGTTGACTTAAAAATTCATTGAAATGACTTTTACTAGGATGCAAGATATTGAGCTTATGCAGATGCGCTATGCTCTCGAATCAGTTCTTCTTGCTTTAGGAGCCATGGAGGACTGTCTGGATATTGGAAAGGAGGGCCAGTTTCATTTAGGGATATGGTTATTGAAAGATGCCCAGAATCACATAGAGGCTATTAATAACATTCCTCGCAAGGTTAACATTTGGACATTTACCAATTTTTGTTTTCTTCCAATTTTCATTATCATTTCTATTTGTGATATTCTACAATTGCTCGTTATAATTCATTTAGTTCATCGAATTTGTGCAAATTTCTTTTGATATTTTCCTCACTGTAACTTTATAAATAGATTTCACATTCCATGCAGCTGTAGCGTTTTCAACATCACTGCTCTCTCTCTCTCTCTCTCTCTCTATATATATATATATATATATTACTTTTTTTTTTGAAAGGAATGGCCGGAGGCTACGATACGAGGCCCAACCATCCGTCATGCGCCTATAATTTGAGTACCATACCCTACACTCGGGGGGAATCGAACCCCAGACCAGAGGGGACTTACAA
>NEWO01000032.1:525173-570901 GCA_003013225.1 Phalaenopsis aphrodite | reverse complement strand
ATATATATATATATATATATATATATATAACTTTATCTTTCAATGCGCTAGTGTGTGTGTGTGTGATTATTTTCTTCTTTTTTTTATGTGGTGTATGGAGCTTAAAAATCCCTTGCAGAACTTTTCTAGTCTCCTATTTTTTCTGGAGGGCATATCACCCAATGGAAGAACTTTTTTCTGTGACCTAATTAATGTCATTTTATTTGATGCAGATTTATATTATTAGCATTGTTAGTTCATTACTGCATATGGATGACATATCTGTTAAGCCTACACATGTTGCGTCAAGCCATCCCAACTACCGTGAACTACCTGATTTCATTAATGCATATGAAGGTGGGAATAAGATGATTGCCTTTATCAGGCTCTTACTAGATATACTGCGTCACAATCTACCAAACATAGATGAAGTACAACCCTGGTTAAACAGTGGCATGCCAGTAGCTGGAAGGCAGGCTTTAGAATGGAGGGTCAGTTCTGTTAAAAAATTTATTGAAGATTGGGAATGGCGCTTATCAATTTTGCAAAGACTTGAACCTTTATCAAAATGCAAATGGAGTTGGAAGGAAGTATTGGTCATTTTGCGTGCTGCTCCTTCCAAACTGCTAAATCTGTAAGTTCAGTGATATTTCTTGTTACATACTTTTTAGATAAATGATGCTACACAATTAATTATATTCATGCTATTTTTTGTTTTCTTCTAGAAAATCATTTGTGAAAAATCAAGGTTGGAATATCGGTTGATCTGATATTATCCCAATTGAAGTGTAGAAATATTTAGGAGATTTGAGTGTTTCTTGGCTTACTAAATTCTTTAATTTTATTTTAGAAACTAAAAAGATTCAGGAGGAGTGGAGGAAGAGTATTATGGTCCCCATTTTTAAGAATAAAGGGATGCACATGAGTGTGTTAATTATAGAGTAATTAAGTTGATGTGTCATATTTTAAAATTATAGTAAAGGGTAGTAGAACATAGACTAAAATGCGATACAAAGATTTCTCATAATCAGTTTAAATTTATGTCGGACAAATCTACTATGGAATTGATACATTTATTGAAAAGTTTGATGGAGAAGTACAAATTGAGTAAGGAGGATATACATATTTTTTTTATTGATTTAGAAAAGGCTTATAATAAAATTCGAAGAGAAGTCCTTTGGAGAGTTCTAGAAAAGAAAGGTGTTGATATGACTTTCATTCAAGTCATTAAAGATATGTATACTAGTGCTGTTACTTGTGTTCGAGTAGAAGGAAAATTAACCAAATATTTTCTTATTTTAGTTGGATTACATCAGAGATTTACTTTAAACCCATACCTTTTTGCTTAAGTCATGGATGCTCTTACCGGACATTTATAGAAGAATGTACCTTGGTGTATGCTTTTCGCTGATGATATCCTTCTTGTAGATAAGACTAGAGAAATAATTCAGAATAAAACTTGAATTATGGAGGTCTACATTTGAGTCTAAAGGCTTTCGTTTGAGTAGATTTAAAACTGAGTACATGCATTATAAGTTTTATAGTAATAGCTTTAGTGACAGTAGTAATTATGGTGATCAAATAATTAAAAAGTGTGAACGTTTTAGATATCTCGGGTGACACAGGCGCGACAAGAGCCCTAACTCGGGAGCTAAACTGCCCCCCGGTTCTGGGCGCTTTGATCCTGTAGGATCGAAGCCCCACGACTTTGCGGCAGCGGGAACCTTCGAAAATTTGCGAAACTGGGAGAACCTTTGCGAGAGAAGGGAGCCTGCAAACCTTCGCTGGAATGAGCAGGTGAGCAGGATCACGAACATGCGCGATCTAGATGGGCTTCAATAGTGGAATTTGGAATTTTGGTCACGACGAGACCCGGTGTGCCTGGAATTATCAAGGCGGGAACTGACGGTCAGACAGAGGAAACATATCTAACAATCTCATTTTATCACAAAAATAAAATCCCGAATACCAAAGAGTCATTCTAATTCATAAAACTTATATTTACAATGGATTGTTCATATTTGAATGTTTACATTCAAACATAAAATAAACTTAACCACAATACCTATCAGCTTGCGCTTTACAACACCTGTAGATGTACTCTCTGGGGTTCATCTAATCTACAGTTGGTTTTCTTCTAAAAATGTTAGCAACTATAGTATGAGTTAAAACTACTCAACGAATAAATATTTCTAAATTACAATAATTCTTATTTAAAAATATATTTATAAAAGTTCGGTAACAATATAAGAGAGCATTAAAGAAAACAAATTTCATTTTCTTTTAGTTATTTAGGTTATAGTTTTCATAATTGGGAGTCCTCATTTAAATGTATACTTAATAAAATATGCATTTAACTTTTTTAACCCATCATAAAGGTAGACAATCATGTTCATTTCCATTTCCATTTCGTGCACGGGTACAATGCATTCCCCTGCTAGTATTATCACGGGGTGACTCCTACATGCATGTATGTGTGGTATTTTATTCATTTTTTTCTTGCATTAAACATTTAAAAGAAAACTTGCATTTAACATTTAAAAAGAAATATAAACTTTTGCATTTTAAAGTAAAAGCTGAGAAAATTGTAAAAATATATGTTAAGAAACATAAATATTGCAAAATAAAAACATATTACTCACCTCAACTGTGTCATGTGCTATCCTTTTTCTTAGGTTAGTCTAGTCCTTAGATGCACTTATAATAACAATTTAAATGTAATTAATTTCTTGTTCAGTGCTAATCTTCTCTTTTATTGTTTTTAGATTTTCTTTCATTAGGTTCATAAGCTCTTTATTTACCTATAAAAAAGAGAACTATACATATATATATATATATATATATATATATGTGTATATATATGAGCAAACCAGAAATACATATATATGTAGAAATATCCAATTTAATTTTTATGCTATGCTTTTAAAATTTTCATTAGTGCACCTAACATTAAAAGTGACTTAAATAAGTTTTAAATTTAAGGTTCTTTATTTCTTTTTAGTATTCATTAAGTTTGAAGGAGATAATAAATTTTTGAAATTGAACTTTATACCTGAATTTCTTTTCCACAACAAAGCTCTCTTTTCTTGATTTACCCTTTTAACCAATTACCTTGAACAAATATTAACAATTTGAAATCAATTTAATATACATTGTTTATGATTTCATTTTTAATTATTAACCACTTAATAATTCAATAAATTATTACTTTATCTTGTAAACTCTCCTCTAGCTGCCCCTAACTCATGCGAATCAAACCAAATGGGCTTTGTTCCAGCATTTCACGCAAGTGAGAAGGATCTCGAGAGCCTTCTTTCCTCTCCAAGTTGTCGGTCAATCTTTTTGCAAGTCCCACGAGTCCCTCTTTCTCCTCTTCCTTCCTCTGTGAGCCACATAAGTTGAATAGCTGCCTCCTCCTTCCTCTGCGAGTTGCACGATAGAGAGAGCCCATCATCTCCTCCCTCTTCCAGCTCTCGATCGAGCTTCTTACAAGCTGCACACGCTCTCCATCCTGTTGTGCGGCTTGATTAGGACACAAATGCCTTACCCTCTTTTTCTTCGCTCAATTAGGGCCGTTTGAGTCATCCATACAGTCGATCGAGCTTCCCCTTCTTCTTCATTCTTTCCTTTACTGCTTGCGACACTCAACCGAGCTGTTCGAGCTTTCTTCCTTTCAATTCGATCATGATTAATGGAGGAAAATAATCGTAGCAGGTGACTGTTTGTCTCCTCTACCTTCTTCCTCTTCTCTTTATTATGCAGCTCCTTCTCCTCCTCCTCCTCCAGCTTTTTCCTCTTCCTCCTCTCTTTCTCTCCCTCGACTTCTTCTTCTTCCTCTATCCCACTCTCTCGGTCTCTCACACTCCATTTGCTTCTCTCGTGCCTGTTGAGTGTGAGTTTGAATGAGGGAGAGGGGGTGTCAAAGTAATAACCATAATTGGACTCTACCATGAGTGGTGACTCCTCGTTCAAAAAACACCTGCACGAACCGTAAATTTTTTTTAATATTATTTTTATTATTATTCTTTTTTTTAAAATTAAGAAAAAATGCTTTTTTTTTATTTTTATTACAATCTTCCCCCATTATAAAAATTTTGCTATGAAAATTTAATGTGCATGGTTAAACTTCATACCTTAATTGAACAAATGAGAATATTCTCTCATTTCTGATTCTTTTTCCCATGTGACATCTTTTTCAGTTCTTTGTTCCATTATACACGAACAAAAGAAATCTCTCTGCACCTGAGATGCTTCACATCATAATCTGTGATTTTTTCTTGTTAATCCACAAATTACAAGTTGGGTTGAATATCTATGGGGCCAGTAACAAGTTTGCTAGCCTTATCAACAATATTCTTCTGCAAATAGATATATGAAATACATTATGTACCCTGAACAGGTGTGCTAATAGTGCAAGTTTGTATATCACTTTTCCAATCTTCCTTACGATTTCATATGGACCAACATATTGTTGACTCAACTTTCTAGATTTTCCAAACCGCTTGACACTCTTCATCGGGCTGACCTTTAAAAAAAAAACAAATTCCAGACTTCGAATTCTACTATTCGGTGCTTAGGGCAATAATGCTTTCTCTATCTATCCCAGACTGCTCTCAGTCTGTCACAAATCAACCGGATCATCTCAGTTGTTTCATCAACTAAGTCAACACTAATTAATTTTTTTTCACCTGTTATTATCCAACAAAGAGTTGTCCAACATTTTTGTCCATAAAGGGCTTCATAAGGAGCCATACCAATACTGGTATGGAAGTTGTTATTGTAACTCTATTAGAGATATATGCAATTTCTTGTTTCCCCGAAAATCAAGGACACGTAGTCGAAGCAAGTTTTCCAATATTTAGATTGTTCTCTCTGATTGACCGCCTTTTTGGGGATGAAAGGTCGTACTGAATGTCAGTTGAGTGCCTAAAGCCTTTTGAACCTTCCTTCACATTCTAGATGTGAATCTACTATCTCGATTTAAAATAATAGATTTTGGGACTCTATGCAGTCACACAATTTCATCAACATAAATTTTTGCCAACTTGTCCACAAAATCTATCTGTTTGATAGGCAATAAATGTGCAGACTTGGTCGAACGATCAATAATCATCCATACAACATCACAACCTTGGTCTCGGTTAACTCTGTCACAAAGTCCATAGCAATGTCCTCCCATTTTCACTCTGGTATAGGCAACGATTGTAATAACCCACCAGGCATCCGATGTTCAGCCTTAACCATATGACAAGTTGGCCATTTTGCTACAAACTCCGCTACACTGCAGTTCAACTCTGGCTCTTGATACATCTTATTGCTTTTTGGATGTATTGTATGTCTGGAATAACGTGCCTTATGCAGGATTTCTTTTCATAAATCATTCACATCAGGAATACAAATTCTACCCTTGTACTTCAACAATTTTTCTTCATTGATTGCATATTTCTCCACTTGCTCTACATTCTTCTGGTTGAATATTTTTCAAAATTGTGCATCACGTGGCAATGCATCTCGTATTTTATCTTTCAAAGTTGGCTGAATGATGATTTGATTTAAAAGAACAAAACTTTCATCATTTGCCGTCACTACAAATAACTGCAAACACTCCATATCTTTAATCAACTCTTCTTGCTGTATAATTTCCCAGCTCGCACTGCCACTTGCCTTTCTGCCTAACACATCTGCTACAACGTTTGCTTTCCCCGTGTGATATTGTATATATAGAACATTATCTTTGATTAGCTCAAGCCATCTTCTTTGCCTCAACTTTATGGATGAAAATATACTTTGAACTTTGGTGATCTATGAACACTTCACATCTGACATCATATAAATAATGCCTTAATATCTTCAAAGCGAATACAACCATTGCAAGCTCCAAATCATGTGTCGGATAATTCTTTTCACGACTCTTCAATTGCCTAGGGGCTTAAGCAATTACCTTTCCATGTTGTATAAGAACACATCCAAGTCCCCTTGAAGGTGCATAACTATAGATCTGAAGTCTTTTGTTCTTGAGGGGATAGTCAATATTGGAACTGTCATTAAACACATCTTCAACTTTTGGAAAGCTTCCTCACAACGATTTGTCCATTTAAATTTCACCGCCTTTTAAGTCAATCTGGACAAATGCATTGCGATTTGTGAGAACCCTTCAGCGAATCTTCTGTAATAATCTGCCAGACCCAAGAAACTCCAAAATTCTATAAGTGTCGTTGGTCTGGGCCAATCAACTATCGTTTTAATTTTTTTTTTTGCCTACGGTGATGCCTTCACCACTAATGATATACCCCAAAAATGCTATGCTCCTCAACTAGAAATCATAATTTGACAACTTGGCGTATAATTGGTTCTCCTTTAGTGTTTGCAAAACAATGCGAAGATAACCCGCGTGGTAAATCTTATCACTAGAATAGGATAATATGTCGCCAATGAAGATTATCACAAATCTATCCAAAATTTTTTTAAAGATTATGTTCATCAAGTCTATAAAGATTGCAGGTGCATTTGATATCCCAAAAGACATTACATCAAATTCATAATGCCTATATCTTGTGTTGAAAGTTGTCTTTACGATATCACATTCTTTAATTCTCAATTGGTGATAATCTGAGCACAGATCAATCTTGAAAAACACCGAAGCTCCTTATAAATGAGACAGAGGATACTTGATCTTGGTTGTGAATTTTTTTAATTCTCGGTAATCAATGCATAGCCTTAAACTCCCATCTTTCCTATTAACAAAAAACACTAGAGCTCCCCAAGAAGAAGTGCTTGTCCTGATGAATCCCTTATCAAATAAGTCCTGCAGCTGGATCTTCAATTTTTGCAGCTCCTTGATTGCCTTTCTATAAGGTGCTTTCTTCTCTCGTTCTGTACTTGTTATTAAATCAATATGAAAATCTATCTCTTTTCTTGGAGGCAAACTTGACAAATTTGTCTAAGAAAACTTCTGGATACTTCTTCATTACAGGTATATCCTCTAACTTCTTTGGTTCATTCATAATATCGATGACTTGAGCTAAAGAGCCTTGATATCCTTTGACTAACAATTTGCATGCCTTCAAATTGGATATTAGCATAGAAATGACTCTTCTATCACCCACAAACTTGAGTTCTTCTCCAAGCATACTAAATTTAACTATCTTTTTAGAGCAATCAATAGTTATGAAATGATTGACTAGCTAGAATCACTTCAAACTCGATAAGTGATAGTATTACCAAATTCGCCTTGAAGCTTCTATCACAAACGGTCAGATTCACACAACAACTTCTATCAGCATCATGCGAAATCCTTTAAGTAGAAGAACTTATAAAACATCGAGCTTTCTAAATGCTTCCAATTCTTTAGAGCTCACAAATTCCTTAGAGATAAACAAATATGATACCCCAGTATCAGGTAAGGCTCGAACCAATTTATATTGAATAGATATAAAATTTATAATAAGCAAAATACATAAGTCTCGTAACATAAATAAAGATTTGATAGATTTACTGAGATAAAAAAATACCTGTAATGACGCCAGGTGAATCATTTGGTTGTGTTGAGTCAGTGCTTATACTCGTGGCTGCATGCCCTGACGGGTTTGACTCGGAGTTGGAGTTGATCATGACGACTCCACTATCCTCTGTCTGTCAAAAGTTCTCTGAGTAGTTGGAGCACTAGGCCTGACATCAACCTGAGGTATCTGTCCTAAGGTAGGGCACGACCTCGCCATATGTCCAGGCTGATGGCACCAAAAATATGTGATGGTGCCCAACAAACACTCTCCTTTATGTGCCCTTCCACACTTGGCACAAGTAATCATATTGCTGCGGTTACTGCTACTGTTACTGTTGTCAATGCGACTAATAGTACTACTGATGCTGGGTCGAGACTTCTTCATACTAGACTGTCCAGACTAAACAGACTAGGTGGCATGCCCCGATCTAGACCTGTCATCTCCTCTCTTCTTTTGAAAATATCCACGCCTCTGTGTAGTCAGTAAATCAATCTCTATCCTCTTCCTCTCCATAGGAGCCGAGTAATCCTCAATGCCAAGAGAAATTAAAGGCTGTCGAATGATATCCTTCAATTCGAGAGAAATCAGTGACACTTATCTTCGGCATTTTGGATCAACTGTAGCGCATACTCGGATAACATCATGAATTCAGCCTCATACTGCATAAGGGATTAGTCACCCTGTGCTGGTCTGTCTCCTGGCTGAAAGAGGAACAAACCAGTAATGAAAAGTATTCACAAAGACCTCCCACTGTATTTGACTACTGAGTCGCCCACCAAAATTCTCTTTAAGATGGCTTTTTCGCCACCTATATGCTTCTCCTTTGAAAGCAAAAATAGCTATTGTGTGCTTCTTCTCTTGAAGACATGATAAAATGATTTTCTCTACTCTCAACAGCCA
Source organism: Phalaenopsis aphrodite (assembly GCA_003013225.1). Lineage (NCBI taxonomy): Eukaryota > Viridiplantae > Streptophyta > Magnoliopsida > Asparagales > Orchidaceae > Phalaenopsis > Phalaenopsis aphrodite. Next base: position 562,520 of record NEWO01000032.1, on the reverse strand, counting down.
ATTCTCGGCCGCAACCGACCTATTCTGCTCCGTAAAATAGTGGTGGACGCATGTCATGAAATAGATTCAGATATTTTTCCATCTGAGCTGTTCTATTACCACTGGCTTGGGTCTGAGAACCCTTCATAAATCGTGTCACTGAGACCTTCATCTGAGTAAATGCCTCCATAGGGATGCTAACACCACTTGAGGAAGGATCAGTACGTGCTAGAGGCACCCGATTTTGCAGAGCAGCAACCATTGCCTCTTTATCATTCTCATCTGTATTCTCCGGATCGAAATCAATTTCCCTGAGATAACATAATTTTTAATTACTAACATAAGCATTTAGTCACCTTTTTTTTAAATTATCTTAATAAATATTAATGGTTTTTCTAATGGCTCATTTATGATCGCTTCTTTACTACAAGTAATTGGGCTTTGATACCACTTTTTGTCATGACTCGACACGGTGAGTTTGAAATTACCATGGCATGAACTGACGGTTGGATGGAGGAAACCTATCTAACAGTTTCATTTGATAAAAAAAAAATTCAGAACATAAAGAGTCATTCTAATTTATAAAACTTATATTTACTATAAATTATTCATATTTAAACGTTTACATTCAAACAAAAAATAAACTAAACCACAATACTTATTAGATTGCACTCCACGACGCATATACACGTACTTTCTGTGGTTCATCTAATCTAAAACTGATTTTTTCGTAAAAAAATGTTAGCAACTATGATTTAAGTTAAAACTACTAAGTGGATAAATATTTCTAAATTATAATTTTAATCATTTTAAGATATATTTGTAAAAGTGCGGTAACAATGAAATTGAGTAGTAAAGAAAATAAATTACATTTTCTTTCATTTATTTAGGTTACACTTTACATAATTAAAAGTCGCCGTCTACACATATTTTATAAAAATATAAGTTTAACCTCTTGCAACCCACCGTAAAGGTTCACAACCATTTCTATTTTTATTTCGTGTATGGGTTCAAGGCATTCCCCTACTATTACCATCAAAGGGTCTCTCATATGCATATATATAATATTTTATTAATTTTTATTTTGCATTTAACATTTAAAAGAAAATTTTATCTAACATTTAAAAGGAAACATGGACTTTTGCATTTTAATGTAAAAGCTGGGGAAACATTAAAAATATGCGTAAAAAAACATAACCATTGCAAAATAAGAATATATTACGCACCTCAACAGTGCGTCTGCTACCCTTTTTCTCAGGCCAGTCTAGTCATTAGATGCACCTATAATAATAATTTAAATATATTTAACTTTTTGTTCAGTGCTAATATTCTCTCTTATTGCTTCTAGATTTTCCATCATTAGGTTCATAAGTTCTTTATTTACCTATAAAAAATATGACTATGCATATATATGCATTTGTATGAGCTAACCAGATATGCATATATATGTAGAAATATCCAATTTAATTTTTATGTGCAAGCTTTTAAAATTTTCATTTGGGCACCTAACATTAATAACAACTTAATTGTAATTAAGTTTTAAATTTAAGGTTCTTTATTTCATTTTAACCGTAATTATTAATGAAAGAAATAATAATTTTTTGAAATTGAACTTTATACATGAATTTTTTTTTGGCAACAAAGCCCTCTTTTTTTGATGTAGCCTTTTCACCAATTACCTTAAATAAATATTAAGAATTTGAAATCAATTTAATGTAAAATGTTTATAATTTTATTTTTAATTAGTAACAACTTAATAAATTATTACTTTTCCTTTAAAACTCTCCTCTGCCTGCCCTAAGTCATGCGAATCGAACGAAATGGGCTGCGGTCTAGAACTTCATGCACGCGAGAAGGATCCCACGAGCCTTCCTCTCTATGCTCGTGGTCGAGCTTTCTACAAGCCGCACGAGCCCCTATTTCTCGTCCTCCTTTATCTGTAAGCCACACAAGTTGGATAGCCCACCTCCTCCTTCCTCTGTGAGTTCCACAACAGGGAGAACTCGCCTCCTTCCTCTTCCTGCTCTCGATCGAGCTTCCTAAAAGCCACACGAGCTTTCCTTCCTCTTTTGCGGTTCGGTTAGGGCATGAATGCCTCACTCTCCTTTTCTTCGCTCTAGTAGGGCCGCTCGAGTCCTCTAAGTAGTCGATCAAGCTTTCCCTTCTTCCTCCTTTCCTTTGCTGCTCGCGGCACTCCACGGAGCTGCTAAAGCTTTCTTCCCTTCGATTCGATCTTGATCAGCGGAGGGAAACAATTGTATAAGGTGAGCTGCTCTTCTCCTCTACCTCTTTCCTCTTCTCCTTCTCCTTAAGGTTCTTCTCCTTCTCCTTTTCCTCCTTTCCATCCATCAGCTTCTTCTTCTTCTTCCCCTACCTCACTCTTTGAACCTCTCACGCTCCCTTTGCTTCTCTCATGCCTACTGAGTGTAAGTTCGAATTTATTTTGAGGGGGGGGTCTCGAAGGAATAGTCGTAATTGGACTCTCCCATGAGTGGTGAGCTCCTCTTTCAAACGATAGCTGTCGTGAACCGTAAATGATTTTCTTAAAAATATTATTATTGTTATTCTTTTCTTTTTAATATTAAGAGAATTACTATTTTTTTTCTTATTTTTGCATTTTTGGATTTTTCCAAGCTTTTCGTCTTTTTTTTTGTGTAGAGCTTCCATTAGGAGTCTATAAATTGCTATCTTTGGGTATGAGGGAGTCAGATTAGAGTTGTGTTTAAGTTTAGCTTCAAATCTTCTGTGTGGAGCTTCTTTCTTCTTCATGAGCTATATCTAAGGAGGTAGTGGTGTTCCGGCTGTATCCCCTCCGTGGTTGTGATTGTATCTTCCTCTTTTATCCTACCAAACTATCTCTTTCACTCCCCTTATCCGTCGACCACTTCAAGCTTCTCCTAACCACCGCATGATCGCTACCGACCACCGCAACCATTCCCACTTGCTGTTCCTTCAGTTCTACACATTCCCTTCACTACCACTTGCCTCCTGTGGTTGCCGTCACCCCTTCCAATCATCCCCATCACTCCGACCGACCTCCATCACCCATAATGACACATTCCCTTCGCTACCACTCTCCCATGAGCGGTGAGCTCCTCTTTCAAACGATAGCTGTCGTGAACCGTAAATGATTTTTTTAAAAAATTATTATTGTTATTCTTTTCTTTTTAATATTAAGAGAATTACTGTTTTTTTTATTATTGCATTTTTGGATTTTTCCAAGTTTTTCGTCTTTTCCTTTGTGTAGAGCTTCCATTAGGAGTCTATAAATTGCTATCTTTGGGTATGAGGGAGTCAGATTAGAGTTGTGTTTAAATTTATCTTCAGATATTTTGTGTGAAGCCTCTTTCTTTTTCATGGGCTATATCCAAGGATGTAGTGGTGTTCCAGCTGTATCCCCTTCGTGGGTGTGATTGTATCTTCTTCTTTTATCCTCCCAAACTATCTCTTTCACTCCCCTTATTCGTCGACCTCTTCAAGCTTCTCCTAACCACCACATGATCGCTACCAACCACCGCAACCATTCCCACTTGCCGTTCCTTCAGTTCTACACATTCCCTTCGCTACCACTTGCCTCCTGTGGTTGTCGTCACCCCTTCCAATCATCCCCATCTCTCCGACCGACCTCCATCACCCATAATGATACAGTTAGAAGTGTTGTTGGTGTCGTTTCATGTTGTGAGTTGTTATTTCTGTTTGTGATGTAATCTTATTTTAATCCTAATGAAAGATTGTTTTTAGTATTTTTACTAATTCCCCTATTAGTTCCGGTATCATTGGGTTTGATTTTCAAAGTGATGGAGATATAGATGTGGATGTTATTAGTTGAATTCAAGTTGGTTGGTTGAAGTGGAGGAATGCATTGGACCTATTTTTGTGATAGAACGCTTAGACTTAAAGGAAAATTTTATAAGCTGGTGGTGAGACCTGCAATACTAAATGGCGCAGATTGTTGGCACTTAAAAAGAGGAGCATAAAACAAAGTTAAGTGTTTTTGAGATGAGAATGCTTAGGTGGATGAGTGGCTTGAAACTTAGAGACAAAATGCGAAACGATTCTATCCGTGAAAAGGGTTGGTGTAGCTCTGGTGTCAGACAAGGTTAGAGAGGGTTATCTTAGATGGTTTCGTTTCATTAATCGTCGACCATTTGATGATCCGGTTAGGAGAGTAGACGTTTTAGATTTAACTTCTGTTAAGAAAGAGGTAGATTCAAAAACACTTGGACATATTGTATAAAAATTGATCTTAATCTATTAGAATTAAATGAAAATATGATGCTCAGTTGGACACAATGGAGAAAAGGGATTCTTGTAGCCGACCCCACTTAGTGGTATAAAGGATTGTTGCTTTTGTTGTAGGATGTTTTATAGCTAATTTAATTTACATTAGGATTTATGGATTTATTTTTTTTGAAATTTTCTTTAATCATTTTTTTGGATAATCTTGTTTTGAATTTGAAGTATTTAGAGAATTATATTTAGTTCTTATGAGATTAGATTTGAATGCAAATAATTGATATTATAATTAGTTCATATATTGCAACCTTATTTTTATAAAGAATGATTTATGACTTCTATTTGAATAAATGAGTGATTATAATTGAATTATTGATGATGCATATTATAAGTGCTCTACCTTTGTGATCCAAGTTATGTATGTGGATCGCTTTGAGTTGTATGCACAGAGTTCTTCTATCTCTTATCTCCAAGATGTATATGCAAAGCTCTTTTTTGTTATTCACACTTTTATCTTCCCTCTACCATCAATTTTGTATCAGAACTGAATGACTCCTTGTCATTTGTGATTTCATGCGTGTATTCTTTTGTCACAGCCCTTGGTGTTCGCTTTTCTTAGCTATAAAAATTTTTGTGGAAGCCTGTTGTTACTTTTGATTGCAGTCGACTTCTTCACTAGCTCACTCTCCTCATGCTCACATAGTCTGTTTTACCTAAATATCTTGTAAATATGATATGAACCCTTTTTTAGGGAGGCTTTTGTTTCTTCAGTATAATGCTTTGAGAAGTTTGATGCAACCATCTCAAACATATGTGTTTTATAGGCTCAATTTTTTTTCAGAAAATTTTGGATTTTTTTTTTAATGTGGAGTTAGAGCATTACAGAAATTGAAATAAAATTTAATCCTAATTGATTAGCTAGATTTATTATTTATTTCATATTTTATTTTAAATTATATTGAACTCAATGCTGCTGGATATGCGACGTTAAGAAGTGATAGTGACTAAAGAAGATTTTAATGATGATGTGGAGATTGAATCAAATGATGATATAATTTTTATATATGTTGAATTTCTTAAAGACATTGAAAGTGAACAAGTGGGCGAATCCGATTTTGATCCTAATGTTATATTTAATGTTTAACTTGATTCTACTAAACTTTAGAATAAGATTTAAGTTTGAGGTTTGCTTTATTTTTAATTTTGTGTTTCCATGTTTTATAATGATTATGCTATGTTAACTTTTGATTGCCCGAGACAAGTAATTTAATACAAATTTCCTTTGCCATCTTTTGTTTTTTTCTAAAATGATTTCATTTATTTTTAGTATTTTTATTATTTAGAATTTTAAATTTAGGCTTATCTATAATATATAGCTATTTTATATTTTAAATTTCAAATTTCTATAACGAGTTGAACCTCGGCTCGTGTTCCACTCGTTCCAATCTGGCTCGTTTTCGAAATGCTTGTGAACAATGTGTTCGTATTCGACTTGAATAACATAATCCTGTTCGTGTTAGGTCAGTGTTCGACTCGAAATAGGTTTGGTAGAATATAAAATGCCATAGAATTGCGCTAATAATACCGCAGACGATGGAATAACACTGATAATTCAACGATAACGCCTGAGAAACACCCGCAATAACACCTGAGTAACACCCAAATAGTGCGGGTGTTACTCATGTGTTATTGCAGGTGTCACTCGGGTGTTATTACTGTGCTATCGGGTGCTAGTACGCGGTGTTATTGGTGTTATTAGGGTGTTATTCTGGTAATATAGAATTATACCGCAGATTAACACCAAAATTACGAGAATAATACCGCAGAATAACACAATTGGTGTTATTCCGCGACATTATTATCGTATAATTGGTGTTATTCCGCGGTGTTATCGGTATTATTCTGCGGGGTGTTATTCTGCGGTGTTATTGGTTTTATCGGTGTTATTCCGCAGAATAACACCAATAACACTGCAGACGACTACTGATAACACAGTGGTTGATACTCGGTGTTATTTCGCGGTATTATTGGTTTTATTCTGCTGCGTTATACCGCGGAATAACACGAATAAAACCGCGGACGGAGACCGATAACACAACGGGTGTTACTCGTGTGTTATTCCGCGGTGTTATTGGTGTCATTACGTTGTGTTACACCGCAGAAAAACACCAATAACACCGCGTAATATTGACTATATTTATATTTTTATTTATTTAATTTTTTTTCGAGCCAATTCAAATCGAACACAAGCAAACAAATATTTGTTTGTGTTCGGCTCGCTTATATTTGAAACTTAAATATTTTTTCGTGTTCGACTCATCAAGCATAATGAACGAACCGAACACGAGCTGCACAAGCCGAACATGAGCTGTTCGCAAAGAACGAACCTTTTTGACAGCCCTTATTAAGATCATGATTTAAAAAAAAAAAAACTCTCGAAACCTATGCTTGGAAACTCATTTCGTTTGATGGTGCTAGGGAAAATATTCAAAACTTACATTTAACATTTTAATTGATTGAGGTATGTGATGTATTGAATTAGGTTTCAAATTGCATCTATTTACAGTGTCTATTTGACTATGTAATGAACTTTTTAGAATCTTTAATTAAGCCTTTGATAGAATTTCTTAGGTACGGACATTTGGCCTTTAATACAATAAGATTTTAGCTAAATCAAAATAAAACTTAAAAATTTATTCTTTGTTTCTTCAAAAGAGCGTTTGGTAATTGCCTCAGCCAAAAGTTCAAGCTTCTACACTCACCAACAGGTTTAAACTTCATTGAGATCAGTCCTTTATTCCTTTAGTCCATTCAGTTTTTTCCTCTCTTTTCTATATGTTTCGTTTTTTCTAGTTTTATTTCAAGACTCTAGCAATTTTTTTCCCTCAATTTTTTTGTTTCCTTTCTTCAGAAAAATTAATTTTATTTTTAAATTTTGTTTATAAGCTGCTCATTTTTTATGTTTTCGTTCCTTTTTTTTCTTCAATTTGTTTTATTCTTCATACTTTGTGGAATTAATTCAACTTTTAGAATTTAGTAACACTTTTTAAATCTTCGTCTTGTTGTAGTATAATTTATTTTATATATTCAATTTAATTAGGATTTATGTTTTTTTTTTTTTGGGGTGGTTACAGGCTTGGATTTGAATTTCTTATGATTTGACGATTAGATTTTAAATCAAATAATTGGTCTCATTTTTTGAATCTTATCTTGTAGTCCTTGTTCTATAAATATGAAAGTCGTTGCTTATATTTCGATTCAATGGATAGTTATGAATGAATTATTGATTAGTTCAAGTATGAGTGCTGTCCCTTTTTTACTCTAATTTGTATGTGCTAATCTCTTCCAGTTATGTATGAAGAGATGTCCTCTCATCTTCTCATTGATGCTTTTCCGTTTATGGTTTTTAGGTTTAATTGTGTTTGATATGAAAATTTTAAGTTTCCTCGTGTTATTAATATTCCTTACATCATTCTAGTTGCATTTGAAAACTAAATCCTAGACTTTACTTCCATCAATAAACCTGGTTAGCTAAGCATCAGTAATACGCTGCAGCTTTTGTCATCTACATTTATCTGCTTTTGAGTTGTTCTTTTGATCTACTTGGCTTTAAGTCACCTCTCCTTTAGTAAACATGTCTTCCAAAAATAGATACTCGTATGAGGTTTTGTGCATTTTTTTTTACACAGGAACCTGTGATGTAGCGATATTATAAGTAACAAGGTGCAAATAAAGAGGACAGGCTTGGCACAAATAAAGCGAAGACTAGAGATTTATATATCATATGAGTGATCAGATGCTAAAGAACAGTTTAAGAAGATTTAAAATATATTCAGTACTTGATGTTGCTCTGAAAAAGGCCAATGACAAATTAGAATGTTTAAAACCTATTTGAAAGATGTTGGCTAGATAGGAGAGTAGCATTTTAGAGATGGTTTTAAAATTATTGTTATTTTTAGAGAATTGAGTGGAATGATCTTATTGATATGAAAAGGAGTATAAATACATGTTACATGAATTCTAAAATAGGAAAGTCATAACACTCATATTTCTAACTTAGGAAAGAAATAACATCAATATGACAAACTTAGGAAAGAAATAACACCCATATCTCCAAAATTATGGTTAATTAATTTTTTTATAACTACTTGGAGGTAATAGGAAGACATAAAATAGGAAATAACAAGATAAAAAATCAATCAATTTCTAATAACTTCTAATTCTCCTCGTTAAGTTGAAACTTAGATGTCAATCATGTTTAACTTGAATTTGAAATCATCAAAAAGCGGGCGAGGAAGATACTTTTGTGAGATAGAACTTGAAATCTTTAGCCCCAAAAGAATTTAGGGATACGTTTAGCTGACTGCTGTTTTCTTTAACTACAAAAAACTGCTTATCATACATATATTTACTATCTAACAATATAACATATAAATCGACATATATTTTGAACTAAAGAAAATTACTGAAATTTAGAAATGTAATTACTCACGTCAGTTGCGACGCTAAAGTTTTTAATCCTCACTAACTAGTTGAAGGTTATGATGACTTTTATATTAAGCTCAATAACCTATAAAACAAAATATTTAAATTTTTAAAATTTAAACAATTTCTATTAATCAAATTAATTTTCTTAGCTTAGGATTAATTACCTGAATTTTAACGGAGTTGACCTACGACAATTTTCTGCACGCTTGACTCAAACTTGTTGCCTCACGTAACCAACCTAACATCTTAAATGAATTAGGAATTCATCATTTATTAGTTCAATAGTTAATTTATCTTAAAAAAATCATTGATTTGCTAAAACATATCTTAAACGGTTTTCTCTTCGACCAATTCTTCTCAAAAGCTGCAAAATTTACTTTCTATCACCTCCAACCACACTTTTGCTATGCTGATATTGTGATAGAATCCTTTAGGAAGCTCTTCAAAGATGTTCGATGCTTCTGACACATAATCGGCGGCTTCGACGACTATTAGAAAGGAAAAAATACATGAAAAACAAGGCAAAGCTTCAAAATGAAACTGCGAGGGAAAAAAAGATCTTAAATAGCGTGAAATTAGGATTCACACTTACGTAAATTGTCCCAGAGCCTTAAATTGTGTATTGTGGCTTCCCTCTACGACACTTGACCCGTCTACTACTTGCGACTGCCATCACCCTCGCTTCTTCTGTCATGCGAGAAAGGAATAGGGAGGGGTATCGGGAGAGGAAATTAGAAATGGGAAGTGGATCGCTACTTACCACATGACCGCTCGTGCCTTTCGGATCGCGTCTGCGGGATAAGGTGCGATCAAAGTCCCTCACAGGAGCTTCTGCCTAGCTCAATTGAATCGGGAGGGAGGGTGTGTGAGTGAAACCGAGAGGGGAAAAGATGTATCGGGAGGGGAGGAGATTTCGAGAGCTCTGAACTCATTCAATCACACGAAAGGAATAAAAGAGGCATAAGTCGGTGGGCTACAATGCTGAGGTTTAGGGAAATAGAAGGTTAATGAAATTAATTAAACTTATAACTTCAACATTATATATCTCCCAAACCATTCATATTTTACATACACTACTTTATATGAAATTGATCTATTTTTCATGTAGAATTTTGTAAATTTATTTCGATTGAAATCTGAGGGGGTGTGAAAATTGAGTTACATTTTATGTTGTCAAAATTTTTTCCGTTTTCTCAAAAATTGGTTATTATATATTGTGCAATATATGTATATCTATTCATACAAGCATATCTCGAGGCCGTGGAAGATGCATGTCTTTCTATGCATGCCTTGGTGTTGCATTCATGTGTTTAGGCATATGTTATTTAACATAGACATGCTAATGTTCATTTCAAAAATATTTACTTCTTAATGTATCATTGTTAAAATTCTTATAGGGATGTTTCATATAGAAATGCTTGTAGATAATATCTCAGTAATTTTTAAATGAGCATTTTTCTGATAATCTTGTATAATTTTATTTTATGATTTGAGACTTATTAAGAAGTTTTGGTGTGTAATCTGTAAGATTATCTTTATAAAAATTTTGTTAGAAATCATTGCTATTTTGTACATAACACATAACGACAATTTTTTTTAAGTTGGCTTACTATGTTTAAATATTTTTTGTTGGATACATATCTTTTAATGTCATGACCATCAGCGTTGCTGTTGTTTTGCTTTAAAGGTTCTTTTGTTTTTATTTGTGAAGACTAAAAACACTATTATGGATTTGTGCTCTATGAAATTCTTCTTTTAGAATGTTTTCTGCATCAGAAAGGGAAATATTATGATTAAAGCTCCTTAAGATGATATTTCATCCCATCCTAAGTCATCTTATTAGGATTCTTTCATTTTAAATCACACTAATAATATCAGTATACTTGACTGTGCTGTAAATTCTTGAGTTGTATGGTAATTTTCTATTTGTATACTTGCTACTATAATTGCATACGAATTTTTTCCTGTTAGAAATTAAGTTTTGAAACATCTTTTTTTCATGATTTCTACACAGTTGCATGCAAAGGGCTAAATATGATCTTGGGGAAGAAGCTGTGCATCGCTTCTCCTTACCTGCAGAGGATAAAGCAGCTCTGGATCTTGCTGAATGGGTGGCTGGTGCTTTTAAGAGAGAGTCGGTATGTTTGCCCAAGTTGCAACCATTCCTTGTATAACATGATTTTTTTTAGCATTTTTATGGTCATTGGATTTTATTATAGTTTCATTTTATATGTTGTGATGCTTTAAAATTGAAAATCATGATACTCCCATTTTATAGTTTTTGTATGCTAGTTTTGTATTGGGATTAGAAGTCTTAATATTTATGGAAATATTTTGATAACAAAGAAATTATTTTTAGATTTTTTTTTTATTTTGGGAAGACACATTTTTGAGTAATTAAAGATTTGATCTGTCATGCAGTAAGAAAAAATGTGTGTTAAATATATAATGAAATTACTAAATGATATGTCTGATTGAGTATTGTATAACATTCCTTGATTAAATAAAAAAATAATAATATTCTAACAAAGCTAGCATTTCAAATGCGAGGAAGATGAGATAAACTGGGAAAAGCTGTAGAGGGAGACGAAATGAGCGAAACGAAGGGTAGATTAGCTATTATAAGAAGACGAGGAAATGAAGGAGCTTTAATTGGATGGCTTCGCGCTAATTACAAATAGGAGCAACGTCGCACACGTGAACTAGAATCAGGGTTTGAGATTGAGTGATTAGGTGCAATGAGCTGGTCTCATGCGGTAATCAGAGCAGACCACGAACTGATGCGACGTTGAGAGCAGAGCGTGCACTGGAGGATGGTGACACATATAGATCCTTGAAGCAAATATAACAGTTGTTAAATTTATATCCTGTGCCTATTTAGATGTATAAGTAATTAATTTTCTGTATATCATTAAAACACATATCTATCCTTCTAGTGATGTAGCATACTAAATTTGAAATCATTATATTTTGATGGAATAGCTAACATTGATGTAGCTTTTACTTCTAAATTCTTGAAAGGTGTTTTCACATTTTTTTTGTTCAGTCAAATTTTAACATTCTTTTCTATCAACTTCGATAATGACATAATTTTGTGTGAATTCCTTGACAAACCTTTGGTAATATTCAGTTAAACCCATGAAACTACAAACCTTAATAACTTTCTTTGATATAAAACATTCCAATATTAATTTTCTTCTTTTTGAAGATTTACTAAGATTGTTTAGCCACTTACAACATGCCCATAAAATGTAATATTTAATAAAAAATTATATTTCTGAAAATTTTGCATACAAATGATTCCTTAATAATTTTAAAACTATTCTCAAATGTTCAAACTAATTATTATCAGTCTTAGAATAATTTAAAATATTATTGATAGATATAATCATAAATTGATCAATATATATCTTGAAAATCTGATCCATAAAATTAGTGAATAAGTTATGAGCATTAGTTAGACTAAATGACAGTAAAAGGTCATACTGTTCATGCTTGGTTCCAAAAGCCATCGTGATTTTATTTGGTTTTTAATTCTGATGTGATGATATTTGGATCGCAAATTTTTCTAGAGGAATACAATAACACCTTCCATTTGATCATACAGATTTAATTCATGGCAGTGTATAGTAGTTTCCATTATTATTTTATTCAACTCTACGTATTGAATGGACATGTCTATAGATTTATTAGTTTTCGTAAAAAAAAGTACCGGCGCACCTTATGGTGAATTACTTGATCGAATAAATCTCTTATTCATCATATCTTAAATATGTTAATTCAGGCAATTTCTTGATAGTTAGTCTGTAATGGTATTTTTATGCTGCAGACGACCATTGTTGAAAATCAGTTCCAAAATTATTCCTATTTTAGGTGATAAAAGTATTTATCATCAGGAATTACATTAAAATTTTCGCAACATTTGGAATATATATATATATTTTTAATTTTTGCACATTCTTATTTAGCTTATCAATTTTTGCCAAGAGTACCAATTCAACATTTATCAAGTACATTTTAATCTTTAATGCACTGATTAGAGATGATAGCATATTCTTCTCATAAGAAAAGTAAAATAATTTCTCTTTAGGCAGGTCGAACTTAATTATTTTCTTAAAGCATTTAATCTGTGGCAAAATATTTAACTCAAATCAATTCCCAACCGAATCCAAATTTTTGATGTCTTATAGTCAATTATGCTATTAATTTCTTATCTTCAATATAAATATAAAACATTTTTATTAAAATTATTAGCCTAATAATAACAACAACATTAATTAGGCTAATAATACGTCGAGACTACCAAACAATTTTCATGCCTAAGAAGTACCAGAGTGATCCAAAGTCTTTCATTTCAAATGAAGTAGCAAAAATAATTTTCAAGACTTTAATGCTGGTTGATCATTCCCTGCGAGCATGATATTGTCGACATAGATGATAAGTACAACAATTTGCCACTGGAAGAATGTTGAAAGAAAAGAATATGATTTGATTGAGCATTAAAAAATTCATGACCCATTAGTACTTTTGTGAACTTACTAAACCATACCCTTAGGGATTGCTTTAGTCCGTAGAAGGACTTTCTCAGTCTGCATGCTTGTCCCTTGGGGAAAAACACAGTCAAAGCCTGGAGGGAAACACAGGTACACCTTCTTTGTGAGATCCTCATTTAGGAAAATATTTTTGACATTCAAGTGGAGCAAGGACCAATCCAGATTCACAGCAAGAGAAAGTAAGACCCGTATGATGTCCAATTTAGCAATCAGAGCAAATGTTTCCTCATAATCAACCTCGTATGTTTTTGAGCAGCCTTTGACGACCAGCCATGTCTTGTTGCGTTTAAAGGATCCATTGTAGTTGAACTTGGTGCTTAAAATACCGTGGCACCCCACTGCTTTCTTACTTGGATTCGTCAAGGCAGTAGCAATCACTTTGTTGGTCGGCGATACATTGTGAAAAGAGATATATTTTTTCATGGAATAAAGAGTGCTCGCCTGATTACATACCTCAATAGGTGAATTCACCTCCGCATTCGGAGTGCAGTTAGTCTTAGGGATGCCTCTTGGAGTGGATTCCTGGTCCTGTAAGGAAGAAGCAGGCTCCAGAGTTGGACCATTAGTACGAGTGCGCCGAGCATAGACATGGAGGATGGAGAAGGATTTGGTTGACTGATAGTTGATGGATCCAGAGGAATGAATTGTTCCTTGGATATAGTGGTTGGAGAAATATCCATCGGGGTCGGCTAAGGAAAAGTGTACAAGAAATTAAGCTCCATTTCTCACGAGGCAGTGATAGGGAAGTCGGAAACACTTTTAAGGAGACATCAACACTCACATAAAGTTTTTTTGTGGTAGAATCAAGACACTGATGACCCTTTTGAGTGGCTGAATACCCAAGGAAGACACATTTTATGGATTTGGGATCAAGCTTACTACGATTTGGATCAATCTTCTGAACAAAGGCCGTGCACTAAAAAATTTTGGTTTAAATACTGGTGAAGAACAAATTGGTAGAGAAACAAGACATCAAGATTGCTAAAGGGGTTCGTAAGTTAGGAATTTTTCTGGGAACTCTATTGATTAGATAGGTGGCAGCAAAGTACGACATCATTCCAAAAGCTTTTCGAGAAATTAGATTGAAACATAATGGAGCGAGTCACTTTGAGAAAGTTTTGGTTTTTTCTCCCGGCTTATCTATTTTGTTGGAAAGTGTCCGTACATTAACTATGATTGATGATGCCCTTACTTGTCAAGAATTCTCCTAAAAATAGAGTTAAAAGAATTCACAACCATTGTTAGTATGAAGGACATGAATTGACGTTTTGAATTGTATCAAAATGAAGGAATGAAAGTTTTTGAAGGTCACAATAACTTCAGATTTATCTTTTAAGATATAGATACACGTTATTCGAGTGTGATCTTCAATTAAGGTAAGAAACCACGATTTGTTAGTGTAGTTGGGCGTACGAGGATCCCCCCAAGTTACTGTTAATAAGTGAAAAATGAGCGGAAGTCATGTTAAGGTGAAGATAATAAGGAACAGGATGATGTTTTGCTATTTGACAAGTTTCACTTTTGAAACTAGCAAGATTTTTATTAGTAAACATCAACAAATACGAATATTTAAATATTGAAAACTGAGATGACCCAAATGATAATGTAACAACATAATACGACATTTATTGGATTGAGAATGACTGCAACTATTGGTAGAAGTGTCCTCATATTTCATGCCTTTCTCTTGGAATAAGTAGAGCCCGACTACCTACTTAGCGGTTCCAATCATCCTTGCCGAATGACGATCCTGAATGACACAAATATCTGGAGAAAAATGAGCAATACAATCCATGTCATGTGTCAGCTTACTAATAGATAAAATGTTACGTTTCAACAAGAGAACATGCAACATAGATTCTAGATTTAGACCAGTTGTTAATACAACCCATCCTTTACCAGCAATAGAGTTAGTGGAGCCGTAAATAATTTTAATTGTATCTTTCTCCAAGCAAGGATAATATGTCGAGAATGCTTGAAAGCATCCAGTCGTGTGATCCGTGGCACCTGAATCAATAATCCAAGAACTAGAAGAGATAAATGAAGTCAAAGCCATAGGAATGATACCTTGACATACATGGGAGGTCGATGGAGCAGAAGAGAATCAAGGATCCAAGTAGTTTGATTAATTTCTCCATTTAACTCTTAAGAGTTTTAGATGATTCTGGAGTGTTTCAATTGGAGGTAGGTTGAACTAAAGTAGAATCAAATTTTGTTGTGAGATCCTTCGCAGAGGAAGAATTGGCAGACAATTTGTGTGCTGGTTTTTCATGGATTTTCCAACATTTGTCCCGAGTATGGTTGAGTTTGTGACAATAATCATAAGTGGAGCCAGTGACACGAGATGACATGGACGATCGTTGAGTGCTATTAGTGACCAGTGCAGATGATTCGACTGAATTGGAAGTGTCGAGCATGACAAGTCTCCAACTCTCTTCACATTGAATCTCTGTGAACTCAGCACGAGCGGAAGGAAGAAGGATACTGACCAAGGGTACAACCCCAAACTTCATCAAGGTATTTATTAAGGCTTGCCAAAACTTAAAGCATACAATCTTTTTCTATAATTTTTTGAAAAATGTAAAGGTCTTCCGGAGATTCCCACGTGAAATTATAGTAGAGATCACATTCCATTCATACGACCACCAATTTATCGTAGTATTGGGTCATGGTCTTTGATCCCTGTTTTGCCTCGTGGATGTTCTTGAATATCTCATAAAGTTGGCTGGAGTTCCATGCATCTGAGTAGGTATCCCGAATTGCAGTCCATAGAGCACTAACAAAAGGAAGAAACATATATGAACGGCCAACTGTAGTCTCCATGGAGTTAATAGCCATGGCATGAACATGAGCTTCCCCACTTCTCACGTTTCATACGTTAAGTAAGAGGTTCACAAATCATTCCGCTGAATTTCCCACATCCCTTGAAGAATGAAGACATGGATTGAGACCATTGGAGAAAATTAGATTTGTTCAGTTTGTGGGCAGTGATTAGGAAGTTCATATGATTTTTCGTTCCTCAAGCCTGTGGAGGGATTGACATCGATTTCTCCGGGGGACTCGAACATTTTCGGGAGAAGGCTCAATGGTGGAAGAATCCACCATGGTTCCAAATGAGTCAAAAGTGGTGTTGAGATGTCGAGACATAGAGAGATCATTGATCGAGGACAAAATAACAGAGATCTGATGGCTGGAAAGGAACTGATGCTAGTCAGTCCAACGACCTGTTGGATGGAGCTCCTGCTTGTTGGAACAAGTTCCCATCTGCTAGAACCAAGCAACTATCCCTCAAGCGGTGCATCTATCACAACGGAAACCGTCGACACAACCTGAGCGGTGCTTCTGTTTTGCGGAAGTTGCGACGAGAGGTATCGATCACCTCAGAGAAGGCTTCGACGGGTTACTACAGGAACGAAGCTCTAGGGTTAAAGATCATGCATGTTAAATTTTGAGGCTAGAGTTGCATACTTTTATTGATAAGAAATGGTGTATAAATACACATTACAAGATCCACATAAAAGGCAAGACTTAAATTCAAAATCACATAGGTATAGAAATGAAACAAAATAAAGAAAACAAATAAAACTTAATGATAACTGCAGCATTAATTAGGCTAATAATTCTTATAATTCTCTATTAGCATACTAGAAAACTCTAGGAGGTATCTTAGTACCTAATTGGGCTACAAAATGTACAATTTCAACTGATAAACTGATATAAAATTCTTCATAAGTAAATGAATGCGAAACATTAGAATCAAAGAAGACGGTGCCAATCTATTTTGTTTTTTTTTATTCTTGGGGAACACTTACTTTCTTCTATTCATTGAAGTTTCTCTTTTCACTTGAACTGATGACTTTTCATAAAACGGAGTATTATCTTATTGACTTCAAAAAATTTTCATTGTTGACCCACCCATCCTTAATCCCTTGTGCTTTTTTCTCTTCTCCAAGGGACATTTTATCTCACGATGCTTTACTTATCCACATTTAAAACTAACGACATTGCCGTAAATTTCTTTTTTATACTTTTCACATATTCATTAATTTGATCGAATCTGCTTTCATTTAGTATCAAATTTTGGGTTTTTTTTGTGTGCTTGGAATCATCTACCTTATTGAAATTTCATCTGTTGCCTCGCTGCTTTTTTTAGTTTTTTCAAGTATAACAACTTATTTACAAATTTTCTAGCTTTTTTTGCTAAATATGAGTATCTTAACTCATCTATGAGGCTTTAAAAAAATTATGCCACATTTTCTTTTGAGTATTGACATAATGAGGTGTATATATGAACTCTGCTTCATATTGTCCAATTATCTTGGACCCTGAGTTCAATTAAAGAATTTGGTATGCAATTAAAACCTAGTTGATGGTGGAATAAACTAATCCTTGAACACTCTTATAAATTTATTTTCTTTAATCATTGTGCTATGGATCAATCCAAATTTTTGTCTATGTTGCACTTGTCGCCATCTTTCAGCTTTACCTCTAACACAAAAGTAGCCGAAGCAATCTTTCTATTATTAGGCTAAGTCATGTCATCCAAGATATTCCCATTTTTTAGCAATCAATCTTCAACAGAAATTGAGTCACTTGCTCCCTTGAATGTTGGTAGTTTAAAAGTTTGAAATATTTTGACATGTTCTACAAAAATGATGAACTCAGATCTCGGCCCATTGTTTGAAGACAACTTTCTAATAAATATCATTCTGTCAACCACCTAAGAGATCAAATTCACAATATCATGCAAATCTTTGGGAATGACCTTTCATTTGTTTTATTCTTGATTTCACTTCCATTAAAATTCTCTTAAAGTTGCATTTTTAATTCTGTGGCAGACCTTGATGTTGGACTTTTATTCTTTATGTATTTTTTTGAGGCATATTTATCTGTAATTTGCATAAATTTACTTATTTAATACAATTTCTCATGTAAAGATTATGTCATGCATGAAAATACATTCCAATTGTTCTTGATCAACTACTGGAATCAGATTGACCTATAGTTCTGTAATAATAATCAGATTCAAAGTTTTAATATTATTCCTATTTCAGTTTGAAATCCAAATATACTTATGTTATAAATTATAGTTCAAACTTTTGTACTACTATGGAATTACGCTCATTATTATTTACTTTAATTCTATTTAGTACTTGCTATATTTAGTCATAGTATAAAAAGAGTAATTCTTAATTATAGGTATTTATGTTTATTCTATAATAGGAATTACTTAATTGTAGGAAGATTTCTTTCCTTGTTTTATCTCTTGTAAACGCCTATTTATAGGTGAATTATCTATGTATTCATTGAGAAGAAAGTTATTCAAAACTCACAACTACTAATTTATGTCTCACCTCTGTTGAGTTTTTGTGGTCCACTATAGATGTCACAGTGGAGGAAAATTCATTCAGTCACATTAATGCTGACTTTTACTTATAGGGATAATATTGGCGGGAGATTAGTCGGTCTAAATCACTATTAGACCTTCAATTTTATTTTAAGTCTTCTATTTTGCATGATAAATGATAATACTGAAGTCTGCATTGAACAATCATCAAAATAAAATATTGAGCTTTTAAATAACTTCCATTATAAATTAATATATATAAAAAAAACACATCTGTCTTATATATAATATCCAAAATTATACGGACAAAAAATGATATGATGCTGACAAAACTAAGGACCTATCTACAAATCCACCCTTTTCTTCCCCTTAAATTAAATCACAGTTGTTAGTATCTGATGTGCTCAATGCTTAATGAGATATACAATTACAAAATAAGATTTAAACATATAAGGATAAAAATAATAAGCATGTTAATCTTTAACTAAAATGAGCATTCACATTTAGACTTTTAATTTGCTTGGTGCAACAGTATTCTTAAATAGGCATGTTTTGATATTCTATTAAATAAAAATAAATTGATCATAATCATTAAATGTCAGTTTTTTTATTACATTATGCTAGTTCATTTTGCATATTAATTTCACTTGCAATTTACTTCTTATTTTTAGTACACATTATTCTAGAAATGCCACATATTTTTTTGTTCATTTATTTTATTTGGTCGTCACTTAGCCTATCTGCCATGATAACCGATAATATGGCCAGTTCAACCTCATAGTCATTAATGGTTCTTGGGTACTTGTTGGACTGCCTCAACTTTGATATTCAGAGTTGGGAGTACATTTGTTTTCTTATTGAGGTTCATCTATTAAAATTTTTGCCTTTTGTTGTATAGCCTATCGTCATAGTCTGTTTACTTACATAAAATAATATGATTTTTGTTGATCTTTTTTCTTTGTTATATTATTTTTCCATGCATTCACATATCTAGTATGGATATGTACTTATTGACAATCAAACTATGCTGAAATACATCAATATTATTGTGGCATGTAATATCCAACATTGCATGCTTAATTGTGTAATATAGCTTATTAATATATTTTAACTAGGATTCTATAAAAATTTTGTGAATTCATTATGAATAGATAATCATGTACGTATGCTTTTAAACTTGCTAATAGCATAAAAAATTGCTCAATGTGAAGAAAATTCTTTATATATTCATATGCATAACATGATGCTAATGGCTTTAGTCATGATGTTATTGGCTATTGTCATGGACAAGGCTCCTTCAACATCTCGCTCACAGACTCAATTCCTCTACGTTGGAGGATGATAATTGTGCAAAACTAATTTCCCTTTAATTCTTACTTATTCTCCTTGGAGATCTTGGACGATGATTGCTTACTTATCCTATTGAAAATTTTAAAATGCAGGCGTTGCAAACTTTGACCGTGCTTTATTTTAATGTCTATCATAAGCAAATCTTTTCTCGGTCTACAGCTTCCCCATTCTCACTCTGCTGTATGGATTCCCCCATTTTCCATGAGCATGGATGATGAGAAGTTTACCATAGTGAGCAGATTTTCCTGGGAAACATTTTTGGTTGACCACTCTCACAAATGAGTTTGCTGTCTTTAACTTATGTTATTCTCCTCGTGGGCTGCTCTGTAAGTCTAACCACATCACATCTTCTGCCACCTCCCACAACGAAAAGAGCACTCTTTACCCCACACTTTGTGACCGCTGCCTTAAAGAAAGCATGACCACATCCTGTTTAAACTTTTCTTGGTTGGTCCAACTCATGCTGCCAGTTGCCTCCGTTGCTGGTGCAATTTAAGATATGAGACATTTGTTTTAAAAAAAGTAATGGAATTGAAATATTGTCTTTAATATCTACTATAGATTGTATACAAATGGATAAATAGATATAGGCTGAGTGACTCTGATTACTTTTAGTTGGTTTTGCTGAATATTTGATTATCAATTTCGTGAATGGTCTAAATTTTGCTGATGTTTTTTATGTTATTTTATTTTATTTTTGAAGTTTATGATTATTTTCTTCTAGGGGATAAGCTATTGAGTTTCTCATTCATGAAGTTTACTGTTTCTTTCTATGAATCAGCTAAAGTTACAAGAAATTGACTGGGTTTTTAATTAGGTTCCTCATCTTTATATTTTTGTTTTTTGATCTCATATGCATGACTCTTTTCATCAAACATGACTTTTTTTTCATTTCGATATCCTTTTCTCTGATTGTCATGTTTTAATTTTTACGACTGAGTTTTCACTTGTAGTTTTGTTTTTTAGATGGAGGATATAGTAGCTCGTGTTGCTGAGAATACCTCTAGTACCATGCAGGATTTAAATTTTTCATCCCTTCGTGCCCAGTTAGGTCCTTTAGCTGCTGTAAGTCCATCTGAACACAATTTAATTTTCTGAAAGTAGTGTCTGAATATCTCATAAATATGTTTGTTCTTGCCAGATTCTCCTTTGTATGGATGTGGCGGTAGTTTCTGCTAAATCTGTTGATATGTGCAAAGTACTTTTGGGCCAGGTATGTGAATGTAACACCAATTTGAGCATTCAGCAGCTAAAACATTAATTCCAAAAGGAAAATTTTATCAATCTCTGTATAGTTTGCTCGTTTCCTGAAGAACATTTGTTCTAAAACCTAGTAAACAAGTGTGACATTTTATTATGTTTTATAAACCTTTAGCATTCAAGAAACCCAAGAAATTAGTTTCTGGAGACTTTGGTATTACCAGCAGTTAGGTTGTTAAACTTCGGTATTCCTACTGGCATTTATTTTGAAACTGTCATGCAAAATAGATATTGTTCTAATAATAAAAGCAGGATTTCACTCTTAATTCTATTAGAAATACTACGGTTATGTGATAAATTCTAGTATTAATATATATATATATATATATATATATATAGATATTACAAAACTCTTATATTGATATTAGGATTTCATGAAAAACTCTTTTGGCAATGCCGAGTTTTCAAAGAAAAAAAAAAAAAAGGCCAAACATGAAGGTTTCACTGAAGCTTGGAATGTGTTTCATATTTAGTTCGTTTTTTTGACAAAATATGAGAAATTTTTATCTTTTTTTACAATGTTTTACTATTAGTATTCATTTTCAGTAAAATGCCAAATTATATAAAATTTCATTCTAATTTCTCATCCTTGCAAGTCAAATTTCGTACTTGTAACATCAATTTTTAATTGCTCTATTTTGAATGACTTTGGATGTTCACTATCATTTTAAAATTATTTCAAAATTTTTCACTTCTAGCTTCATATTTTATCATGATTGAACCTGAATTTACATCTATTTTTTTTTAAAATTTCCTACAGGCTAGGGACATGTTAGCTGAGATATATCCGGGAAACTCTCCAAAGACTGGTTTCTCTTATTGGGATCAAATTCAGGAGGTTGCCATTATATCTGTAACTAGGCATGTGCTTCAACGACTACATGGTCTAGTGGAACAGGTTTACATCTGGTTGGATATTATGCTGGTCTTTGAATTTTCCCTTTGAGTGTTTTTTCTTCTGTGGTGTATTTTTTTCATCCGAACCAAAAAGTCAAAATATTCAATTGCAATAACAGATTCAATAACAATACTAAACACGAGATAGAATGGTTTCTTGATACATATTTTTATTATTATTTTTTCTTTTGTAGACATACTTTCTCTTGTTAGTCACTGAACTCAAAGTTATTTTTTTTAATATAAGCAGGTAAACAACATGTTTAGTTATGCAACAACTTAGTGACTAATAATTGTTTTACTGCGGATTAAACTTTTATGCACATGCTCTAACGTTTATGTTGTAAAACTGTGAGATTAAACATTAAAATTTTGTTTTATTAAAATTTTTAGATATTACATTTTCTTTAATGAGAACTTTTTAACACTTTCAATTAAATTTTATTTAAGATGTCATCCTAGGAGCATTGTAAGAAATTTTTGTATTAATTAAGATACATTCAGTTTTATTTCTTTTTTCATTTCATTTTCCAGGCCACTCTCATTTTCATTTTTTGCACATGTAGAATGGCATCTTTAACTTGTTTAATAAGGGGGTGGCTCCTGTGCTGAACTTGCACATTTCTTTTTGATATAATTTGCATTATTTCTTTTCAAGTATTGAACATTTGTTAGAATTCTGTACAAATGCAATATATATGGAACATCTTAAAAACTAAACATTCAACTAAAATTTCTTATACTATCATGGTCTAATCTTTAAAAAAATAAATTCCATTTTAAAACATCACATAGGCTTTAACACATTAAATATTCTTTATTTCTCTCTAAATAACGGGGAATTTCTCTACTCTCTCTCTCACATTCCAATTCACACTCTTCTTTTTTTCTCTAAACAAAGGGGTCTTCTTTCTATCTCTATCCTACTTCTCTCTATTTTTCTCTCACTCAGTTTCTCTTTCTTCATATATATATATATATATATTTGAAAAGCCCAAGGGCTAATTTTATTGAAATAGAAAAGATACATAGAGGTTATATGAGAAGTCCAATAGAGGCACCCTATTCATACGATAGCAAGTACAGTACTACTAAAAAAAAGATACAGATAGACTCAAAAAATTTAAAACATGCAGAAAACAATTAGCTAGGGACAAGCCAGTTTAGTCCTGTCTCTTCAACTAGTTTTATGAGCAGAGCCAGATAACAAAATTTGAAGTGTCGTGACATTGCTAGGAGTAACCAAAGTATCATCCATTAAGTATCCAAGTTGGAGTGTGCCCCCAGCCTTCTTCCACCGAGAAGTGTAAACCTGTCATTCTTCATCCGAAGACTGGCTCATGTGATCCTTAGTTGAACCGCAGTAGAAAGAAAGACAGTCGTTGCCACAATGATATGTTCTAGTGTATGTGAAGTGTGAATTGTCACCTCTGCACCTGATGCTTCATGAATAGGAGTTGCAGGGCTATCCTGACTTTCGGTCCGAACATTATCCCTTATAGTATGGTCAGGAGTAGGGTTCCCAAGGGCAGACATCATTTTCTGTCTTGTGGTGATTCCTTCCTTGGGTTGACTGTCATCAGGTTTGCTTAGAGCGTGTTCAGGCACGTGTGGTGCACTAACACGTTCCTGCTTTTGACTATTGGTTCTCAATTGTGGGTGCAATCTGAAACATTTCTTTTGTGGGTGTCCAAACATCTTGCAGTGCTTGCAGTAGTAATGTTTTTGTTCAATAATCATTTTTTTTCAAAAACCATTGTGAACAGAGCCAAGCCAGAATTTTTCTACATTTGGTAGTGTAATATCCATTTCAATCAAAATCCTTGCAATAGAGGGTCATGAGAAATGAACTATAGGTGTGTCCACCTGCAAAAGTTTTCTGAGGATAGTCTCAATTGCATATAAGATAGGTAAGTCAAAAAATTGAATCTTGAGTTCAGATAATGAGAACCAGATATACTCAATTAGGAGTTTTCAATTGGTATCAAAATCAGGGGTCTATTTAAGCAATTTCATATGATTGCCCTCGATTGTGATGAATTTTTTTGAGAAAATCCTTGTGTAATCTTCTTCTATGCTCAGTTGTATCATAACACGTCTTCCGTCGAAAAGTCCCACCTGCCAAGCCCCAACTAGTTTGAAATCCTAAAAAACCTTAATGATAGTCTCCATCTTAGGGCGACCTAATTTGAACTTACTAACTAGTAAAAGTTTGTATTTTCTTGCACGAGTTGAAATTTCAGCGTCAGAGAAGAATACTGCTAGTTTGCCTGCCTTTTTGTCTATTTTTTTGATGAGTTTGTAATCTCCATGTTCTGCAACAGAATCATTGTACATCTACGGGAACATCGGCCTATCTGCAAGGTGGAAATGGGAGTTGCTTTTGTGAACTTTGGCGGGATTATCACAGGTGAGGGCGGCAGCGTAGGAAAGCCCTGAGGCCATTGGCGTGCCTCACACAAGCACAACAGGCTGGCACAGCTTGCCGACTGCCGCCGATGAGCGACATGAAGTAGCAGACTCGATGCGAGTCCAAAAAAATCCAGATGACGCGACGCGAGTTCAGAAGACGACGCGATCTTCGGATGACGACGAAATCAAACTGCAACAGACGCGACGACCTTGTATCAAACGAAGCAGAAGGCGCGAGCTCCAGAAATCGACGCTAGCTCCAGATGACGACGAGACGCGACCTTCTTCTTCTTTGAGCACGCCGAATCGATTGATAGAGGTGAAAATCAATAGGGACGCTAGGTCTCGCCATCGGGCGAAATCCTAAGGACGAAGGTGCCATCTAATATTCATATATATATATATATATACATACAATGGGTTCGTCGCTCTCGCTCTTGTTCTGCTAGGGTTCGCCTATGACGAACCCTATTTTCTTTGATTCAGTGCATCTTCATCGATTTCGTCTTTCCTCGTCTTCGTAACCTGTTCGCCGTCGTGTCGTAGTGGCTCGTTGTATCTCGTGATTCAGCGGCTCTCACATGAAGGCGTCGGGCTCAGGGGCGACATTTGAAGGACTTCTGGGTGCGGGCTTCTTCTGCAGCTCGTTCTTTCGTCATCCCAAGATGCTCAGGCTCCTACGGCTTCTTATGCAGTTTGCGGCTCATTCTTCGTCATCCCGAGAAGCGCGGGCTTCTAGCTCCTGTCTTTGCTCGCAGTACTGTGAAAGACGTCTGGGCGCGAGCTTTCCTCTTGCTCGAATCGCCCACTGCTCGACTTCCCTTTCGAAATTTGCTCTTTCTCTACACTTTGCTGTCCCACAGCCCCACCCCCCTCTTTGGGGATGGATTCAGACAGATTGTATGCTGCTGCCATTGCGGATGTTCACGCCTTAGGTACACCTAAATTGCCATCTTTTCCTTCTTTATTTGTGTGGGCGGAGGACATCAAGAAGCTTGGTAGGAAGAATGAGAAGTCTGCCATCTTTTTTATAGAAGACGATGATATTCAACTTGCTTTCTTCTGTCGTCTGAATTTAGTTGGGAAATTTCTATATGGTCATCTCAAAATGGTGCTCATTCGCAAAGAATTTGAACTTATGCACCTTGTTGGAGAGTGAAAAATTGGACTATTAGATGAGAGACATTCTTATTTAAATTAGTAAGAAGAAGATTATATGCGCTTATTTACTAGAAAAATAATATGGATTGATAACAAAATAATGAAGATTCTGAAATGGTCTGTGGATTTTGACCCACAGACGGAACCGCTAATCATTCCAGTTTGGATTTGATTCCCTGTTATGAAATTTCATTATTTTTCTCAAAAAGTATTGTACTTTATTGCTTCTGCTTATGGAAAGACACTCAAGACGGACATTCTTACTTTTAATCTTTCCCGTTCATTTGAAGTCAGAGTACTTATTGAAAGAGACATCACTTCACCCGCTTATGAGGAAATCTAGTTGGACACATAACACCATGAATATTGGCAGAAGGTAGATATTGAGCCTTTTCCGTCGTATTGTTCGAACTGTCATATGTTCGACTACTCCAGTTCTCAGTGTCACCATCTACACCCCAACCTCAAACCAAAAAAACAAAGTGTTCCGCTAGAGGCTGTGATTCCATCTCATCCCGATCAGCATCAAGTTTTTGACACTATTGATCATCAGAAGGATACCCCGGAAGACGTCAATATCTCCGTAGGCAATATGACAACCATTCATTCCCTAGTTGTAGCTTTCCAGTTTTTGGAACCTCCTATCGTGGGGGAGGGAGATTCTTCAGACTTCGCTTGCCATAGAACTTATCATTGATAATACATGCAGAAATACTTCTACTACTTCACTACCGCCTCATCAAGTTTAGAAAGATGGTAATGTTACTCAGACTCATTGGGATCATGATGTGCAACTATTTACACCTGTTCGACCACCTCTGGAATCTACTGATTAGATGAGTCCAACTTCGGATGAGGAATGACAAGTCTACACATCCAGGAGAAAGAAGAAGAATGAAGATCTACTCAAGCTCAGGAATCTGATGGATGATATTTTGGTTACTACATATAATGGTACTCACCTTACTAATTTGTTAACCGGCTTACTTTCGAGAACTCGAGGCACGAGGGCTAAAGTGGGACGTTCCTAGCTCTTTTGTGCCCTTTTGTGACTTTTTGGTTTTTTGCTTTTATGTATCTTTGCTTTATTTGGGTTTTGTGTGTGCTGTATTGTATGAGTTGAGTTTTCTTTTGGGTCCTCTCATACAACATTTCTGTATCTTTTCCGTATTAATATATTTGCCATTGGGTTTTTTTTTTAATATATATATATATATATATATATATATATATATATTAAAATCCAAAAAGGCTAATATATTAAATAGAAAGAAAGATACAGATACAATATGTGGGAGAGCCCAACCCACACAAAAATCACAAATGGTTCCAAAACTAGAAAAAAATAGAAAAATACATTAGATATTAAGATAAAAAGCCTAACAGTGCCGAACTACATAGTATCAGGTGGCTAGAGAGCGACCCAATTTGGTCTTGTCTCTGCCTCTAGTTCTAGGGTAGCAGCAAGCTAATAAGCTGCTAAGATGATTGTCATTACCAGTAGTAACCAATGTATCATCCAATATATTCCCGAGCTGGAGTTGGCCTTCATTCTTCTTCTTCCTCCTGGAATAGACCTGCCATTCCTCTTTCGAAGAATCAGTCTGATGGGGTGGTAGGACTGAAGCAGAAGGATTACCAACCGTATTACCCACAATAGGTTTTAGTATGTGTGAAGTATGAGTTGCCTCTACAACGGATACTTCCTGAAGGCATGGAGTTATATATATATTATTTATTGAAAAAAGAAAAAAATAGTTAGAAAAATAGAAGAAGAAAAGAAAAGAAAAAACGAAAAAAAAACTTATGAACTATTGATGTTATATGATTGAATTGGTAGATCTTGATCGAGTTTGTCATTATTCTCCCCATCATCTCCTCTCAAGTTAATAATAAAAAAAATTTAATTTAATTAAATTGTTGCTTCTATATACTAATCAATGAGCACTTAATTGAAAGCTTCGTCATGCTATTGGAATGGGTAATTAATCATCAGGACTTGTGCCTCTAGAAATTCTCTAACCATATCTTAACGTCTTCGCAAAATAAGAGCAAAATATTTGGATAGTATCTTGCAATTTAATCTGGCTTCTGAAAATTTGATTTGGAATTACAGTAAAGACTCACATGTGGGAGAGGATGGTTTTTCAGAGTTACCAAAAGCTACGAACAGTCTTTAGGTAATTCCAATATAAATTCCTTATAAATCAAACCAGCGATTCAAAGGGAAAAAGTGAAACCTGCGTTCTAGTGAATTGTTTGACGGTTTTTTTCATTTGATATGCACAACTCTAATTAAAAACACTCGCAGTATTTCTTTTTATGAAAAGCCAATAAAATCTACGCTAGCAAATATATAGTTTTGCTTCGACCAGCATGGGTGGCCAAGATTGTCTGTAACTGATTGAGTATTTTTTATAAAATTTAAAAGTGTCTAAACAAGACTCTCCTCTGATGGAGTTGCAAACACTTTTTTTTTCCTGTAGATTACTTTCATCTTAGGCTATTTAGAGATGGGGGCAACTCCTTTTAAGTCCATTTCATGAATAATTATTTTGTTGTATCATTTTGCTGGTTTTAACAATTATGTTGTCAAATTTGACATACTGCCTCAGAGTCACAAGAGAAACCATCTAGAATCATGCTTTCTCGAGTAATTGCAAGTTACAATCCTGAGAAGGGTATTTACTGGGCAGAAATTAAGCCAAAAGGAAATCTGGAATGTAGCAGCAAAAATTCTCACTTGCAACCATTGAAATAGGATAACATCCTAGGTATGATCAACTAAAATTCAATATTTAAACTTTAATTTTAAAATTCAAACGTGCAATAATTAAATTTCTACTGACTGTTGTAATTCATATGTGTTGTATTTTCGAAGACTAGATTTTGTGATTCAGATCAATTGCATCAATTATCATGAATTATCATCTATTGGCCTACATAGTAACTCTAGTTTGATTAAAATTTTCTTTGAATTTGCTCTTCTACTACTCTTATCTTCTTGAAAAGAATTTGGACTTGACTTTTCCTCATGTACGGTATTGGCAGGATAGTGCTTGTACTCTCGCGGAAATTTTTATTGGGGAAACTGCTATTTCTTGTTCATCTGAAGGCAGCCGGCTATGGCAGAGACAACGGGCGCTTTTGATCTTACATCAGATGATTGATGATGCTCATAAAGGAAAGCGACAATTTTTGAGTGGTAAGTTCTATTTTATTATATTTTTTTAAGATAAATTGAGTTTCTCCAATGTGTATATCCTTTTGTCATATGACACCTTGCATTATTTATTATATAGGAAAGCTTCATAATCTGGCAAGAGCTGTTGTGGATGAAGATTCAGATGGGAATTTCTTGAGAGCGGAGGGCTTGTATCCGGAAAGAAAACTGCCAAATTCTGATAAGGGTGCTGTTCTTGGGCTTGGCCTTAAAGTTTTCAAGTTTGGAGCTTCTAGCACACCAACAGCTGAGAATAATCGTGATCTCACTAGTTATGATTTAAAAGATTCTGGGAAAAGGCTTTATGGTCCCTTATCTTCAAAGCCATCCACTTACCTTTCATCATTTATAATCTATATTGCAACAATCGGTGACATAGTTGATGGAATTGACACAACTCATGATTTTAACTTTTTCTCTCTTATCTATGAGTGGCCAAAAGATGTAAGATCTACACCTCTATGCCTTTCTCATCTAATGTTGCTTGCAAGCCCTTGATTTCATTCTATCATCTATTTCTATTTCAGTCTATGCCTTTCTCATCTAATGTAAATAGGCTTTGTCCATGATTATAATATAATTTTGCTAATTTATGGTGATTCATTTGTTTCTAGTCATAATTGTTACTTTGTGCTGTGCTATTTTTCAATAAAATCATATAAGCAGAGGACATAGGTCATGTCTTTACTGGCGTGAGTTTTTTTTTTAGAGTGACCATTGAGACATGCAAGGCGATCCCCGCAATGGGGGCGGAGTGGGCAAGCTTCACACAGAAGACCGTTGCTAGGGCAGAGATGTGGGAGATGTGAAGGATCCTTTTTTTAGTCAACCACTCCTTTCAAAAAACTATTTGAGTGATAGATAGATGGATTTTACTCTTTGGTTGTTATGAAAGAATTTCACTTAAATTATCTTGGATTTTAAATATTTGTTCCATTAGTTATAATTCATCAAAATTTAAGCTCAAAGTGAGTTGCATTAGACTTTAATGGAATCTAGATAATAAAAGTTTCCTTCGGTTGAAGCTTTCTTTTAATTCAGCTTTTAATGGGATATTTGAAAAAGTTGCATAGTTATTTTAGACATTGTCGACTTCAGTTGTTTGGAAATTCATTGCAATATAAACATTGTTGACTCTATTTTTCACATAAAGGATCAAGAGTTGTGGATTATAACTTACGATTGAAATGAATTTTTTGGGTGTGACGTTGAGAGATTTCATTTTTAAAATGATTTTTTTTAAAAGTCATTTTTGAATGAAAGACAAAAAAAAAAAAAAAATTATTGGTTTCATGGTTGAGTGTTTAACTGTCAATTTATTTGTCGAAATTTTTTTATTGATTTTGCATTAGTTCATTGAGATGTAGAAGATTTAGCAACTCTGATTCTAAAGACTGATGATAGAGCTTCAAAAAATGAAACTTACAACATTTTTCTGTAGGCAAATCATCCCACTTGAAAATATTCATGTGTATTGATGAATTTAATCATTTGAAAGAGATTTGTAATTTAAAACTTTTGATTTTATATGGTGCAACCCATCTGGTTAAAATGTGCAATTATCATGCCCACTATAAGTACTGTTTGAATGGTTGCATTTGTCAATTTAGACAATGCAACTTTGCTTTTTTGCCTATAGAGTATTGTCTGTGGGTTGAATCTTTATTAAGTTTTGCTTGCATAATGGTTCTAAAGTTTTCATTTTGAATTTTTTTTGCTTTGTAAAAGACAAAAGGTTTTATAAATGGTTAATAAAATCTGTAAGATTCACCAAAAAGCATCCAATTCATGGTCCCCTGTTAAGATATAGTTATATTAAACTAAGATAATGGTTTAATGATTCTTTTCTTAATTACAACTTTTATAGTGTTATTTTTATTACACTAAGAATATGGTTTCAATACTTCTTTTAAATACAATTTTCTACTATGAGAAGGTTCCATGGTCTAGTGGTGAGGACATTGGACTCTGGATCCAGTAAGTAGGTAAATTTTGAGATTTTAAGATTTGGGATGTTCATGAAAAAGCTAATACTTTGGGATAATCTAACGAGTACTCTTAAGCAAGTTGTAAAATATGTGCTTGGAAAATAAAAAAAAATAAATGTTCTTATAAATAAAAATAGTTGATGGTGGAATAATAATGTTCAAGAAAAAATAAAAATTAAGAATTTTATTATTATTATTATTATTATTATTATTATTATTATTATTATTATTATTATTATTATTATTAAATATAAACGCTTGTAGAAATTGGAAAAATATAAGATGACCCCTAGGAAATCTAAAACAATAATTTGTGATACTAAGAATTCCGCTTTTAATAATTTTTATAATAATTTAAATATTATAGAGATTGAAAAATATTTGTATAAATTAATATAAGACAATTAAAGATTTAGCCCAAATAAAATGTAATAAGGAGGAAAATACATAACTATTTTTTTTAGATTAAGATATTCAACATAGGTAGTTGAGATATTTGATAAATTTATCAATGAAGACTGAAAATACGATTGATTTTATTGATCTTAATATCATAATTATCAAAGTGTTTTATTTCCGTCTCTGCATTAGTAAAAGGGAATCTAAGGAGGCTTTAAAAAGATGAAGTGTGGAAAAGCAGTTGGACCTGATGGTATTCTAGTTGATGTGTGAAAATATTTAAGAGACTTGAGAATTTCTTGGTTTACTATATTTAAAATAATTTTTAAAGACTAAAAAGATGCGTAATAGGTGGATAAAAAGTCTATTGATTCCTATTTTTAAGAATAAAGGGGATGCACAAGTGTGTGCAAATTATAAAGTAATTAAGCTAATGTGTTATACATTAAAATTATGGGGGGAGAGTAATTCTACATTAATTGCAATGTGATACAATAATTTCTCAAAATCAGTTTAAATTAATGTCGGGCAAGTCTACTATGGAAGCTATACATCTATTTGAGACGTTTGATGGAAAAGTATAGGGAGAATGAGAAGAATCTACGTATAATTTTTGTTGATTTAGAAAAAGCTTATGATAAAGTTCAAAGAGAAGTACTTTGGAGGTTTCTAGAAAAGAAATGTGTTGATATTGTTCATATTCAAGTCATTAAATATATGTATATTAGAGTTGTTACTTGTATTCGAACACAAGGAGAATTGACTAAGTATTTTCCTATTTTAGTTGGATTACATTAGGGATTGACTATGAAACCATATCTTTTTGCTTGAGTTTTGGATGCTCTTACTGGACATTTATAGGAGTATGTACCTTGGTGTATGCTTTTCGCTAATGATTTCCTTCTTATGGATAAAACTAGAGAGTGTTAAGGAAAAAATTAAAATTTAAAGGTCAATTTAAGAGTCTAAGGCTTTCATTTTAGTAGATCTAAAACTAAATACATGGAATGTAGTTTTAGTAATATTAGATCTTATGGCGTGGTTGTAAAAATACGTGTTCAAGTCATTAAAATTTGTGAACATTTTAGATATCCCGATTATATTGTTCAAAATGATGGTGATATAGATGGGGAGATTATTAGTTGAATGTAAGTTGGATGGTTGAAGCGAAGGAATGCATCATGCCTGTTGTGTGATAGAAAAGTATCGCTTTGACTCAAAGGAAAATTTTATAAGATGATGGTGAGACCTACAATGCTTTATGACCCAGAATGTTGGCCTATAAAATAGAAGCATAAAATTAAGTGTTGTTGAGATGCGTATGGTCAGATGTTTTCATGATTTTACATGTAGAGACAAAATGCGAAACAAATATATCCATGAAAGCGTTGGAGTTGCTCCAGTGAGAGACAGAATTAGAGAGAGTTGTTTTAGATGGTTTGGTTATATCAAACGTCCCATCTGATGATCCTTTTAGGGGAGTAGATGTTTTAGATTTGATTTATCCTAGGCAAGGTAGATGTTGACCTATAAAGATTTGGGCATGTTCTATAAAAAAATAATCATAATTTATTACACTTAGATGAAAATATGACACTCAATAGGACACATTAGAGAAAAAGGATTTATGTAGCCTACCCCACTTATTGGGATAAAAGCTTGTTGTTGTTATTGTACAAGTTTTTCAAATATAGTATTCATGATGTGATAGATAAGATTTATGGTCTAGTTGAAAGCATGTTTATTAATCAAGTTTGAATAATGAATTTTGAAAAGATTTTAAAATTTCAAAATGAATGTATACTTCTTAGAGAGATGATTTGAATTCACTTTGTGCTTAATCACACGACATTCTCAGACATGAAATTTGAATATTTTGACACAATTGCTGGTGGATTGTAGATAAATTTATTTTGGTGATTTAACTTGTTGTGCATGCTATTTCAATACAATTGTGCGACTCATGAAACAAATTTGAAATATTTTGTGTTAGTGTACTATTGCTCCAAACATTTAGAGGTTGCTCTCTAACAATTAATATGTGCGTTGCTAAAAGCACTTTTATATCTTCTGACATGCAGTGAATTAGAACATGTTGATTTTATTTGGAAATGTTCTCATTGATGTGAACGCACAACCACTTAAAGATATGAGGATTGGTTGTGGCTGTACATGTGAATGAATGAAGAAAAAGAAAATTTTTTATTAGAACTTGAATATCTCACTGCTAAGATAGGACCCTCTTCACAAACTGATTTCCTTATTTTTATCACCTTAATGTCAAGTTCTTTCATAAACAGCCTGATAAAACAATAATTTTTTTCAGTTTATACCAAATCTTAATTTAAAAACTCAAAGCTATATATTAAAATGATCATAACACATAATAGATTTTATAAAAACATTTTTGGTCATTTTCTGGATGCACATAAATTGGGTCAGAAAAGTTGAAGTAAATTTTGATCTCATATGTTTTTGCTGAATGGTATCCTTCACACCTCTTATTTTAATTGCTACAGATAAATTGGAAGTTCAGTTGCTTCCTATTATGGGCCGAATTTATACATTCTTCTCAAAATTTGGCCTTTTATGAATCAAACACCCTTCTATCTTTCTAATATTTATTACTGCAAGATGTATGGCTATTAGCGGTGTTTTCTAAAAAAGCTATCATTTATTGGTTTGCTTTTTCATTCTGTTTATTTAGATGACAGTGTTATGTGAGTTTCAGTGCAATCTTGCTATAGCATTATTAATTCTAGGGATAGGACGGCTATCTATAATGTGCGGCAGTGATTCAATCCTTATATATCTTTTTAATTTATTTGACAAATTAAATGTTATCGCGCTATTGAGATGGTAGCTATCGAGATGTAGTTACAGTTCTTGTGCTGCCTACCAATCAAAGAAGAGGCATCACTTATTAAGTTAACAAGAAATTGAAGATATCATTGAACCAAACATTCCCTCATCATCATTAATTGTTTCTTGGAACTGTCTTTAGTTTTTGTTCACCATTCATTTTCTAGAGTTGCTTTTGATCTAAAACCATTGTGGAACTCAACTTCTTATTCTTCCTTTATATATCTATCTTATTCTTTTTTTTTTTTTGATTGTCCTTTATCAATGAAACATTGTCTACCCATCTTTGATTTAAAGGACGGCTGAATTTTACTTTT
This sequence comes from Phalaenopsis aphrodite, assembly GCA_003013225.1. Taxonomy (NCBI): domain Eukaryota; kingdom Viridiplantae; phylum Streptophyta; class Magnoliopsida; order Asparagales; family Orchidaceae; genus Phalaenopsis; species Phalaenopsis aphrodite. The sequence goes on along the minus strand of NEWO01000032.1, from coordinate 528,048 downwards.
TAAGTTCAGTTATTGGTTAAATTTTTTAATATGCATTCCTTTGGATTGTCCTTACTTTCTCAGGCTATTCTTGAGGGCCGGATTAATTTTTTTTTGTTCCATGTAAATTCTTGTACTATTGTTCGCTTGCAAGTATCCTTTTATGATTTGGTTTGCTACTCTTTTCAATAAGAAAGGAACTTCTGAATTTATTAGTTTTTTAAATGACATCTTACTGATCTGCAGCTTCTTATTCGGCTTGTCTTTGAGCGTGGAAGTACTGATGCAGCTGGAAAAGTAGCTGATATCATGGGTGTTGATTTTGTACATGAAGTTATAGCTGCTTGCGTGCCACCAGTGTTTCCTCCTAGATCTGGTCATGGCTTTGCTTGTGTTCCAGTTTTACCTAGCCTTTCTAGAACGAATTTTGGGAAAAAAGCTCTCTTGGCTAGACCTAGTTTGCATGGTTCATTTCTCGAAACACAATGCCATCCTCTTTATCCACTACAGTTAAATGTTGTTAAGCACCTTGCTAACCTTTCTCCAGTAAGGGCTGTTTTAGCATGTGTGTTTGGATGTAACATACTATCTACTGGAAGCGAGTCATGTATTTCTAGTTCTTTGAATGATACTTTTGTGCAAGCCCCAGATACTGAAAGGTTATTCTATGAGTTAGCTCTTGATCAGTCTGAGAGGTATGGAGCCATAATAATGGATGTTGTGCCTCTGCAGTAATTTGCTCATTTTAATTCTTTGAAATTTTGCCCTAGGTTTCCGACATTGAACCGATGGATTCAAATGCAGTCAAATCTTCATAGGGTATCTGAGTCAGCAGCAATAGCTAGAAGAAGTGATGCTGAAGTTTCTATTGCTAAGTCTGTGGTTAAAGTTTCTGGGAAGCGAACCCGTGACCCTGGAAGTGATACAGAATCTGAAATTGATGACATGACTTGTCATCTTTCCACTTCGGATCTTAATATTCAAGATCCCTTGGCTTCTGAATTGCAACCAAATTCCCCAGCAACTGTTGATGTTGAACTGACATCTGCTAGTTTTCTTTCATTTGATTGGGAGAATGAAGCACCATATGCGAAAGCTGTGGAGAGGTACTTTCAATAGCTATTTTAATTATTTGATTTGAAAGATTGCTGCTCTCTTCTTACAAGAATTTTTCTTTTTGCTCGTTTTATTGAGCATGCACTGAACTTGGTTTGATCTCCTTTTCCAAAAATAAGAATTCTTGAAAAGTTATTAGATTTTTTTAGAAAAGTTTAGATAATTATCTGAGAGATTTTAAAACTTAATTATGAAAGTTGTTCTCTTGGAAATTTTCAGCTGTTAAAAGTTAATTTTAACGCTTTAGCAATGTACTAGAATTATCAGAGCTCATGCTAAAAAGGTGGAGCTTGTAAATAGGGATGCCGATCCTTTTTTTAATAATACAATACAACATCAAGTTTGTGTAAGTGTTAAAGAATTTTTCTCTCGTAATATCTCCCATTTATTTGTTCCATCTTTAAGCTTCTTGTCCCTCATTCCCATTTTCTCCTAAGAGTTGGTCACTTGCCAATTATCCTGTGGTGGCTTCAGAGCCTTTTTTTCAACTGTGTGGTGTTATATTTGCCAGAAATAACATCTCATCATAAATGGCTAGCTCGACTTTCTCAAATTCATATATGATTAGCCTTGCCACCTCAACTTACAGTTATGTTTAGCAGCTGTCTCCTTGCATAATATGGTTTGCTCTGTCATCTGATTATATTTTACCTTTTTATATTTTAAAAAGAGATTATTGTGATATTTGGATGCGAAGTCTGCTTAAATCGCACGGTTTTGTGGTTATTTTGTGAGTATCAGTTACCGAGAGCCAAAAAATAGGAGCTCACTCCTTACAGAAAAAATGGAGAAGCTTGTAGACAACACAATGGAGTATGCAAGAGCTTTATGCATGATTCAACAAACAATAACAAAAGAAAAAATAAAAAAAATAAAAAATAAAAAATGGAAAGTAGAAAATAAAAAAAAAAGACATATTTTTAAGAATTATGGGAGTATGAAGGCCAGGATAACACAATAAACTTTTGACAGATTTTAAAGGGGTTTGCGAGGTAAGGAGTATCAAACTTGAATCACTTTATAGAGAGTTAGAAAATTACTATTGCAGGAAAATGAAAACTGTGAAGAAAATGCATGATTAAAAAGGTAATGTATAAGATTTTAATTTGTCTTCTAGAAAAGTATGAATGCCTATTAGGAGCCAAACATTTGGCAAAAATATATTTTCAATAGATAATTGTCTATCTACTATTCCAAGAACAAAGAAGATTAAGACATTGACACCGTTCTGGGGCTTCTAGAACATGTTTTAGATGGAAGGCATTTGAGAAGTGGATTTGATGGGGAGGGTGGAGGAAAGGGAATGAAAATATGTGAAGTCAACAATGTTCAGGTAGAGACGGGCATTGTTTGGCTGCTATCTCGCTGAAAACAACAATGACAAACCTGAAATGGTGACATTCAGGCACCGAGGAGGTTTCATCACCTGGTCCCGAGTAAGATACAAACACACTACCTACAAAAGAAAAATGATACAACACTCCTTCCGATATGTATCAGAGATACGATCTCCAAAGTATACAAAAAAAGCCAAAAATGTCTAAAGATTCATAAAATTAAAAAGTTAAATCTAACAGCCCACAATATAACATATATAAAAGTCTCATTAGAAAATAACCTAATTTGAAAATGGGAAAATAAGAAAGAATAGAAAAGCTTGACGCAAAAATAAAGAAACTTTCTGAAAATATAGTAAATAATAAAAAAAAAACTCTCACTTTGTTAATCCCACGTTCGTGTGAGCTGCAAGTCGCAGGAGTGTCGGCACTAAAAGAAAGTT
>NEWO01000032.1:469893-519952 GCA_003013225.1 Phalaenopsis aphrodite | reverse complement strand
ATAGTAAAAACATCCAAAATCTTTTAAAGGGAGATTAATTGCTATTTTAGATTTGGAAAAATAATTATTTAAGACTTGTAAAGGTGTTTTGAATTTCAGAACTCAAGATGATATTCTGTTTATTAAATAACAGGAGGTAAATAGTGCATTATCCCAAAGATTTTTAGGAACATTCATTGAAAAGATGAGTCTCCTGGTAACTTCGATTCAATGTCTATTTTTTCTTTCAATACTACCATTTTATTGTGGTGTGTCACAACAAGTGGATTGATGCACAATACATTTCTTCAAAATAAATGTTCTTAAATATTTGTTGAAATATTTAGTTCCATTATTCGTTCTTAGAATGCCAATTTTTCTTTGAAATTGATTTTCAATCATGTGGAAAAAATCTTTAAATCGTTGCTCAACTTCAAATTTTATTTCCAAGAAATAAACCAAGTAAACTTGTGTGTGATCATTAATAAATATTACAAATCATTTTTTTTCAAAAAGTATGTTAACTTTGGATGGGCCCCAAACATCACTGTGCACCAAATAAAATGGTTTTGAAACAGAATATGGTTTTATTGGAAACGAAACACGATGACTTTTAGATAAATTACACGCTTCACAATGAAGTTTTGAACAATCAATACTTTTAAATAAATTACACGCAAAATCAGAGTACATTTCTGAAACAGTCCCATAATTTCTTGGCTGCAGAGTAACACAGATAATTTGCACTTATCTCTTCAGTCACGGAATTGAACAACCATGTCATTATAATTGAGTTTTCTGCATCTCAAATGACATACGTTATGTCATTCACGTCAGACTGTTTAGTATCACCTGTGATATAGCCAATCTTTCTTCTTCCTTAGAGATACATGCGAACAGATTGTGAACATCGAAGAATATTATTACCATTTAGTCGAATTGTAGTGATCTGAATGAGATGATTTTCAGATTTATTTCTGTGAGGTTCGGGCTGAGATGGCTGAAGTGGCTGACTTGTCCTAGACTTGAATTTAGACATTTTAGAGAGGAAGGTGTATTTGCTCGAGCACGTGCTGTCTAGGAGTTTGCAGCAGTAACCCTTCGAGTGAGCAAACCGAGCAGGAAGTTGAATTAACGAAGCCGAACGATCGAGTCCCGAACGAAGACAAAGCAGGCGAAGTTGAATGAACGAAGACTAACGAGAAGATGATCGAGGAGTCCCGAACGAAGCAGGCGAGGGTTTGGTCGAAGTTGCCAGCGAGATGTGATCCTCTCGAGCTCTGGTCGCAGTTGTTTCGCAGAGTTTCGGGTCTCTATGCCGAAGGATTTCGAGACGACGGCGAAGTAGAGAAACGGAAAGGCGGAGTTCTGGGTCTCTGCGCCGAAGGATTTCCAAGCCACGACGGTGATCCTGTCTGAGTCGATTAATCACGACCCTGTCTGCGCCGAAGGACTTCGATGACGAATACGATACGATACGTAAATTAACCGAACGCCTGCGGATCGTAAATCTCTAATACCATGAAAAAAGATATAAGAGAACTTAATTTTATTGATGCAAATAGGGGTATAAATACCCATTACAAGACTTACTGATAAGAAAAGAAATAAAAACATAATACAGTAGAAACGAAAAGGAATAATACAAACATAAGAGACAACTATTCTCTCTAATCAAGGAGAAAAATAAATAGAGATTCCCAAGATCTCTTATATAATTTATAACCCCCTAAATATAGAGTTATAACAAATATGAAATATAATCATCATTATTTTCGAGATTTTTCAACAATTTCCTTCCTCGCGTTTCCGTTCGGTTGCCTGGATTTTCATGTAGTTTTCATTTCTTATAGCCATCCGAGATGCTGAATCTGTATCGGAAGTTTCATAAGTTGTTTGAGAACTTTCATAATAGTTTTACCATGAAATTAGCAAGGTGGAAAGAAGTTTTGAGGTGTTAGGAAGAGTTAGAAAGAAAATGGGAGATTTCAAAAGGGCCGGTGGTGAGCACGAGATACCAAGGATCACGTTTGAGGTATGTGTTGGCATTTAAGTCATGTTTTGGGTTAAATCACGATATGAGTTGGTATGAGTTGGAATTTCTTTGAACTGTTGTGATGTTTATGGATTCCTAGTTTATTTATGAGGGGTGGTGAGCAGGAGTTGAGCGTGATGAAACTCATTGTAGGACTGCTCCGTCAAGTTAGATGAAATAATCTTGTGTTATTCTAAAAAAAGATAACCTCCTTTAGGTTTTATTTGATTATGCTTTTAACATTTGTTGTATTTAAACTTCTTATGTATTGTAGTTGAATACCTGCTTGGAATGTATGAATGTCGGTTGAGTTTTCTTACAGTTGAATATGCATATGAAATTAACTGTTTGCACGTAGTCACTTTATTACAATTCAAAGATATGATATATGACATGTCTGATTGTAGGAAATATGTTTTATGAAATGCATATGTGTTTGCTGCGTTTATTATGTTAAGAAATGTCACGAGTAATGTTATGGGCAAACTATTACATGAGTGTTTGCAAGTACGCTATGCTAGGATGTGTTATTTTCGACTTCTGGCGTTCGGACGACAAAGAAATTCTGAAACCGTTTTTATCAGGTGGTGACAAAACATTGTGAATCGTTGGTACCATGGGGCTATTGATAACTTCTATGTTGAAAGGAGCCCAACTTTTATCGATAGCTTATATATTCTTCGGGGTATGCTGATTACCCATGATGACAAAACGTGGAAATAGTTGAGACCTATACATTTACAAGTGACATTACTATGAAATGACATTGCTGTGATTATATACGATAAATAACTTATGAACATGCTTATGAATATGTTTTTTATTATACTTATGATTTTATGCTTGCGACATAAATGTTTATACAGTAGTTTTGATTTCTACACTGCTTGCTCTCATTTCTTATTCTCTTCTATGCTAGCATGTTATGATTGATGTGTAGACGTATATAATTTCATTTGAGCATGCACATTATTTTTGTTCTTGTATAAATTCTTATTTTAGCAGTGATTATTCTCTCAGCTCGTTGCTCACTCTACGCTGTTGTCTTCCAGCTAGGAGCAACGAGTATTGGCGTGTAGCCAAATGTCATTTGTATAACATTTGTGTTGTATAGTTTTTGAGAGTTTGTATAAATATTTCAATTGAAACAATTTTATAAAATTATACATGAAAAATCAATCAATTTCATATAAAGTTGTGTACGTAATGGGAAGTATAAAATTTGAAAGTATTCAGTTTAATTAATTTTAAATAAACTTAATTATTCCTTAATCTCGCAATACTGTTTTTAACCTATCTTAGCTGTCGAATTTTCCTTAATACCGCAACACTGTTTTTAACCAACTTATGCATGATATGCGTGGATTAGGGAATTTTCCTTCCTGAGCTCTCAAGTTTTCCCTCCTCTCTAGATACTCCTCTCCCTCTCTGTCATTTTGTTCGACAAAAAGGCACGAGAGGAGCTGCGATTGCAGGAAGCTCATAGAAGTGGCGAGCGACACCCGGTGTGCCTCGACCTACTCTCTCCTCCCTATTTACTCTCCCGTTCCCCTCTCCCTGTAGGGTTTCTCGCGGCAGAGAGCCTGCCTTCCGCGAACTCTCACGCTCAGACCACTATAGCAAGGGGCGGGCGGGCAGTAAATTGAGCAGCCCTTGGGTGTCACAGTTTGGAATTTAGTGTTTCGAGGCAAATTCTATCAGTGTATATCCTATTTCACGCTATTTGAGACTTTCCTTTTCTTTCTATTGCTTCCACTATGAGTTATGCCTCATTTTTCATACTTTTTTACCTTCAAAATTGATATCCGACAATCCAATTCTGGTTCTATCATTTCGTAAACCCCCCTCCCCCCTAAATACTCTTAACAACATTCTATGATTCAAACTAAACATAAAACATTAATTCCGTTTTCAATGATATTAATTTATACCTTATGGTGTGCTGGTGGTATTTTGGTGCTGGATTACCTTATTTATGGAAGTTATGAAAAGTTCAAATTTTCCACCAGGGTTGGGGGTTGGATATTTATGCTGATCACCAATCCCAAGCAAGGTAAATTAGTTTGTTGGTAAACTTATGTGTTCATAAATCATCAGTTAAAAGGATTTATTGGCCGAGCAAGAGAACTTTTTTTTTGGGGCATCTGCATCTTAGCACAAAATTCTTATGTACTTACATATCACACACCTGAACTTTCATATCTACACTTGTAGCTCTAAACATTTTGTTGCCAAAGTTAACCTAAAGCACAACTCAAACGCGATAAATTTTATTGCTGCAGTATAAAAATTGGTACAAGGACGACTCCCCACCAAGAATAACACTTGAATAGCAAGCAAGACTGCATAAGCAGTAAAACAAACACAAAAGCAGTAAATAAAATAGAGAAATGTGGAAAATAGATTAAGTATGGAACAAAAAACAGTCATCTAAGGTACTGATGTGGGAGGCTGGAGGGCGGGACGGTGGAGGAGTTGGTACCGACTAGAGGGCTTCGAATGAATCTTTAGCTTCGGGGTGGGTGGGGTGGCGAATAGTCAGCGGAGGTAGGAGTGTTGGAGGGTCCAAATGGTGCGGCAACCATTTGGTGAAGGGTTGGGAGGCGCGGCAGTCTGCTGTGGGAGGGCTGGGAGTCACGACAACCTACTATGGTTGACTGGGAGGTGCAACCACCTGCTGGGGAATGGCTGGGAGGTGCAAAAGAGGAAGGAGGAGACGTAGGTAGTGGTGCAGATGCAGGGAAGGGAGTCGTGACTTGTCTGAACTTTTGGAGGAAGCTTGGAGGGAGGTCGAACAACCCGCTAGAGAAGCTAAGATACCGGTACTGACGAGGGGAGATGCCCAGTGGAATTAGAGGTGCGGGGATATGACCGTAGCACCACTTCGCCGAAGGATACAACCTCGAACGAGTGAACACCAAGAAGAGTACATGATATCAGAAAACCAACCATTGATTAGAACCTGGGCAAAAACACATATAAATAGAGAGAAGACTAGTAACTAGCAATCGTAAGATCTGAAAAAGGAAGGGGAGGAAATTGTAGGATATGAAAACCAGGGCTGCAATGGCTAGGAGGAGGAAGGGGCGCTACAATGGCTAAAAGGAGGCAGAAGATTAGGGCACATGAAATAAATGATCGTGAAAGAGGGAGTGGGATTGCGAAATTTAAGTGGATTTGAACTGGTTTTGATTCAACAGGGATATTGGACCGGTTCAAAATGATACTCCCAGTCGACGGGCATGAATTGCTGGTGGGTGTGAACAGTCCCGCATCATCTATAATATCACATTGAAAAATAGTATTATTACTACTTTTTGAAAGTGAAATATGCCTTTTAATGCATAGGTTTAAAGCGACGGAGTACTATGTATGAAAAGAATAATGTTTAGGTGTGAGATGTGTAAAAACATAATAATTGTGTGCTATGTATGTAAAATTTTCTACTTTTTATTCTACCATAGTTTTGATGATATTGGTTATCTATACCTAATTTCATTTTTAGCCTTGTGAATTTGAATCCACGGGCAAGGTAAAGTAGTTAGAATGGTTTGCATACTAGATAAAAGGTCTTGTTCAATTTGTACAAAATCTAACTAGTGTGATTGAACCCACTTATTATGTAACTTGAGCTTCAATGATTTACATGATTTATATGCTGGCATGTTTTTAGGATTTCTTTACATTATTTGATATGCTTTTAGTGGTAAACATCATGATTCCCATGTTTTTTCTAAATCTGTAAGACCATGCTGCTACTGACTTGTAGTTTTGAGATTGAATTTTAGTTCAATTACTTCTATGTAAACAGAAACTGTTTGTTATTAAAGCTCAGGTGATTTTAACTCCTTGACCTTTTTCTCTTTCTATTTGTAAGGTTAATAAATGAAGGAAAATTAATGGATGCCTTAGCTTTATCTGATCGGTGTTTACGAAATGGAGCATCTGACCAATTGCTTCAGTTACTCATTGATCGAGACGAGAAAAATCCTACGACGAGACAACCACAAGGTTATGCACCACACAATTTTGCAAGCAGCACCTGGCAGTACTGCATTAGACTTAAAGATAAAAAGTTAGCCGCTAGGCTTGCACTCAAGTAAGTTGGCTACTTGATCGAATATATAATTTAACGAAATTCATTGTTTCAGATTTTTATTGCCAAATTCTTAATTCTATGCTCACTACAAAGCTACCTTTTGAATTTTTTTAGCAGTTAATAATTCTTGTAGGCATGCCCATTAAATTCTGGTATGCTGAGCGTTTTATTATATCAGCATGAACTTGTTGGCTCTAATTATTTTTTTTATCTAGAACATCTATAGATAATACTGAAAATCAGGATAGAAACTTGATTCCAGGAGCTACATATCACTTTTCTGTTTTTATCATATGATTGTCATACTGTGTTCTTGTAATTGTATGCCTTTTCAGATTTTTTGGCTGGGATCAAGTTGAGTTTGACTGAACAAGCCTCAACTCGAAATAATAAAATTTTAAGTTCTAGTGGAGTCGAAACTAATAGATTCCAAGGTAATTTTTGAGCTAATTTGAGCTACGTCCCTTAATTTTAAAGAATTTTAGATTTTAAAATAAATGATTGTTGGATAAAAAATGCCTAAATGATCAAGCATAGTTTTTAATGCAAAGAACAGGTTTTAAAGAAGCTCTAGGATAACTGAATTGATGTATATTTTCTTTTTGAATATTATTTTAGACATCAACCACTCAAACTGGTACAAATTCACAATTAAAATAAAATTTTCTTCTAAAGAATTCGACAACTCCTAACTTACCAAAATTGAATGCTCGTATGGCCCTTGACCAGTTGGTGTTGGGATTGAGCCGAAGCCAACCAAATTGGCTGGTTTAACCAACATCATAAAATATATAATGCTCAAGAAACTCTATTTTAAAATATATTAAATAACAATACATATAAATGTGCAGTTTTATGGATATCAAATGTCTTCATGTAAAAGTATCACTAATTAATAAAATATTTAAATAATTGAAATGCATTTAATTACAAGCCTGCATCAATCAAGTTTTCAATTGATTATTTACTTATAAATATTTGACTGCAGAAATACATTCCATAGTATGAAAATTTGATGTTGCATTGTAATCATCAATATACTTCATGTATAACCATACATTCAACAGTGTCATCCCAACTCACCCCCTCTTGTAGGCAAACCACGGACAATCAAACTTAAAGTTCACACTAGTCCTAATTTGCATAATCCGAACTCAGTAAGCGATGCACTAGATTGATTAAATCACCTCTGATATTCATAAAATATTTCATTTCATAATTCATTCCCATTCACATATATTTAGAAGCATGAAAAATTGTATTACCAATATATATATATATATATATTGAAAGGCCAAGGGCTTATTTTATTAAAATAGAAATGATCCATAAATATTGTATTAGAGGGCCAAATAGAGGCATCCTAGCAACACAATACCAAATACAGTACTACCCCAACAAAAGGATACAGAGAGACTCGAGAAACTTAAAACATGTCAAAAAAAAAGTAGCTAGGGACGAGCCAGTTTAGTCCCGCTTCTTCCTTTAGTTTTAGGAGCGGAGCCAGATAACAAACTTTGAAGTCTCGTGCCATTGTCAGAAGTAACCAAAGTATATATATATATATATATATACGTGTGATGTGAACGAAAATGACGGTCGAGAGCTCTGCTAGGGTTTTGAGTGGCGATTTTCGTCGCTTATGATTGTCGCTCGAACGAGAGGGCTTGCACCTCTTCTCTGTCGTACACTCTGCTTCCGATCGTTACTTTAGCCTCGTCCGCTCCGTCGACTTTTTCGACGCTGACAGTTCGCTCTTCGATTTCGACGACGACGTTCGCAGCTGTTCACGTCTGCATCGTTCTTGTTTCGACGTCGACTTGTCCGACAATTCGCATCTGCGGCTTTCTGCTCGCGCCTGTGGCTTTCTGCCTGATAGTTCGCTGCTTCGCCTTATGATTTCTCGGCACTACGCATACAACATTATATCGAGAGCTTCTAGCAGGAGGGTTTCCCTGCTTTGATGGCGCTTCCTTCTTCTTCGGTTGCACCTGACAAATTCTCCTTTGCCCATGTGGTGGGTAATCCTCAGGTGGAGTCAACGGTTGTCTTCGCCTGAAGTTATGAGGATTGTCGTGATGATACAGATGACTGCCCCTTTGTTAAGAATGCAAGTAGAAAAAATGACAAAACAACACTTTTCTTTTTTGAATTAGAAATTTCAACCCTTACTGAGAAATTCAAGTCCGCTCTTATTGAAAAATTTCAGTGGGGGCTCCCACCTATGAAAGTTATCAGAAAACGTTTTGATGATCTCAAACTAGCAGGAAAATGAAAAGTGGGGCTCATGGATGAAAGACATGTTGATTCAATTAACCGTGACTGAAGACTACACTCGGATTTTCTCCAAAAAATATCTTAGCATTGCGGGTAAGTCAATGAAGTTACTCAAATGGTCTCCTGATTTAGACCCTAATCATGAATCTTCTACTGTACCGGTTTGGTTTAGTCTACCTGGTCTCAAACTGCACTTTTTTCAGCATCAGGTTTTTTACTCTATTAGGACCATACTTTGGGACCCTATGAAACTTATCTACCTACTTTCAACCTAACCAGATGCTATTGGAATATCCAAATTGAATTTTTTGTTAAAGCTTCTAACAATTTTCCTTTTTTTGCACTTAATAAAAAAATATTAATTAATTTTCACAAATTAAATTTGTAATTGAAATTTTCGTTTCTTTTTTTTTAGCTCACTTGCTAATCACCTATAGTTGTAAGAATCAATATTAGGATTTTCTTAATAGGTAAATTAACTAGAATTTACAATTCTAACATGATAGTATACAAATAATTAACATTTCATAATTTAACTTAATTTAATTAAAATTATTACTTTAATTTACCTTACCATTTGCCTTACCCTACCAAACGGACAAAGCCTTGCTCGGTTGAAATCTCCTGCACGCAGAGCTCCCGCGTGCTCTTCCTTCTTCTCCAAGCTCTCAACCGAGCTTCTATAGGCTGCTCAAGCCCTTTTCTTCCTTATCCTTCCTCAGCGAGACACATGACTCAGAGAGCCTGCCTCCCCCTTCCTTTGCAATCCGTTGTACAATAGGGCCCTGAAGCTGCATTCGGAGTTCTCTACTCTCTTTCGCTCGTGTGAGCCGTTTAAGCCTTTCAGGTAATCAATCGCGTTTCCCCTTCCTCTTCCCCTTTCCTTTGATGCTCGCGACACCCGCAGAGCCGCTCGAGTTATCTTCCCTTTAATTCAATCGCAAAAATGAAAGAAAATGATCGTAGCATGTGAGCCGCTTGTCTCCTTCTCGTTTTTCTTCTCCCTATATTTTAGTTGTTGCTTTAACTTTTTCTCCTTTTTATCTTCTTTCTCCGCCTCAGTCTCTCGCTCTCTCACAATTACCATATCTCCCTTGCGTTCTCTTTCGCTCTCTATGTGCGTGAGATCAAATTAGAGCAGAAGAGCAATAAACTTCGTCTTAATGCTCCTATAAGCGGTGTAGTCTTGCTCGAGCGACACCTGCACAACTAAGTTTTTTTTTTTTAATTTTGTTTATTATTATACTTTATACCCAATAATAATAATAATAAAAGACTAAATTGATCATATGCGTAAAAAACAAATTTGCCCTTAGGCTAGGTGCGAACATAATATCTTTTTTACATCAACATCTCCCTCACCTTTGGATCATGCTGTCATACCCTCTAGGTTGATCATCCTAAACGCCCTTAGCTTCTCCATAACTTTTTAATATTGCTTTATCTATCACACCAATGGCTTTCTGTCCTTGTTTCCAAAAGGACTATATCGGTCATCCTAAATGGTTGTCTTTGCCTTCCAGTGTTTGCTTTGTCCGTTGCTATCTGGTTGGGTCGTCTTTACCCCCGAAAGGAGCAGTGTCCCATTACTGAACAGTATTGTGTTGCAATCATCAAGAATACTGTCAACATCCAACTTCTACTAAGTTCGTATTTATGCCTTCTGTAAGTTTGAGGAGTGACCTGTCGCAATTCAAAAAAACTAGTGGAAGTTGTTTCGATTGGGCTTTCTGGTGTTTTTTTTTTCTTTTTGTTTACCTTTTTTTATTTTCACTTAAAATATCGTCTCTATCGCCGTTTATTTACTTTCTTAATTGTATGTATGGATCTCATTTGTTGCTAATGTGATCAATCTCTATTTTTACCGATATGATATTTTGTCACACACTATTTAGATTGTCATTTGTAGCTAAGGCAATCAATCTCTCTTTTTACCAGCACGATTTTTGTCACACTATATTAGTGAAAACTTTCATATAAACTCATTTTTTTTATTTCAACTTAGTTGAATTGCTTGAACCATCCCCGAGTTAAAGTAAATATATTTTATATCTATTAAAATATGAGTGCTTGTTGAGTGAGTTTGAAGTTGCAAACAAAATTGCTAGCCCCTACAGTGTGGACATTTAAATTGCTAATGCAATGATCACTATAATGAATGGAGAATTTATGTTATTATTAGATCACAAATGCAGCAATGATGAGTATAAACTGTATACTTGTTTATCTGGTACGAGATATTTAGTCACTTGTTACAAGCGTGAACGGCTATGTTCTGTTATTGTGGTTCCTGTTAACACTTGGTCTTGATTTTGGTTAATCTTGATGCTTGTTGTTTTTATTTGCGCTGTTGTTTTCAGGTATCTGCATAGGTGGGAGCTGAATGCTGCAATTGATGTTCTAACCATGTGCAGTTGCCATCTTTCTCAAAATGATCCAATTAGGGATGAGGTATACGTTCATTTTCTTAATTAAATGGTTCTATTTTAAAGTTTACCTTATTTTCATTTATCAGTGTCACCAATTAAAAAAAAAAAAGGAGAGTCTGCTTCACCTGCTGTATTCCAACAATTTTGGCTGGCATTATGAATATTCTTTTTCTTTCTGTACATGATTATCATTTCACTTTTATTTCTGAGCTCATCTTGCATTATTCGTCACCAATGATTTACAGAATCTTTTTATAACTGGAATGGAAACTGCAGTTTGTTCACTTACACACTTATGCATCAATATTGGCCTTCTAGTCTGTTTATGTTTGTATTTTTATGGTCCTCATTCATCTTGTTCGCAAAGGCTTTTTTCTTAACAAGCATTCAAATTCATGGGTATAGGATTACCCCAATCTTTTATATTTGTTTTTTCCATTTTTCCTGTGACATCTGATTTATTTTGTTATTCTGATACAGGTTTTACAAAAGAAGCAAGCTCTGCAAAGATATAATCACATTTTATGTGCTGATGACCATTATAGTAATTGGCAAGAGGTCCTTCTCTCATCCATTCCTTTTCTTTCTTCCGGTGTATGTGTGAATGTCTTTTGAGGCAGAAACGTCGGTTCTACGGTTCTGCAGGATCGCAGAATCCTGCATTTCTGGGGGATCACGAGAAGCCCCATGATATTGCATTCGGACAGTGCTGTTGTGTTTTTATCTTTTGCACATCTTCTTTACTTTTTTTCCATTTCTTTCCTATTTTATTATTTCCAGTTAGGTATTTTTCTATTAGGGAACTATTTATATGTTCTTATTGTCTGGTTTAGAGTACTTTTGCTTGATTTTGTGTAATTTGGATATTTTAGTCTCTAGTTTTGCTTTTTGAAATGTTTTATCTGCCTTTTGCAAGTGGTGCATTTATATAATGCTCAGGAACAGGCGGTGGAACTTACCTTTCAGTTTCACCGTTCGATTCGTTGTTTTCAGTCGGACACCCGTCAAATTACTCCACCAGTTATCGAACAACAAATTTCACGTCCTATCTCCTTCCAAACACCATCATTCGCCCCTACTCTCATTCTCATAAGTCCACAACCACCTCCTCAAAAAATCTGCTTCCTAAACTGCTAGGAGCCCTATACTGCAATGTCTGTCCTTCAGGAAGAGCATTGGCCATACTTTTCCTTCTCATTTACTTCTTTCTCTCCTCTGTCAGGTTGAAGCGGATTGCAAGGAAGATCCTGAAGGTTTGGCTCTAAGGTTAGCTGGTAAAGGGGCCGTTTCTGCTGCCCTTGAAGTTGCTGAAAGCGCATCTTTATCAATACATCTGCGGAGAGAGCTGCAGGGTCGACAACTTGTTAAGTTGCTCACTGCAGATCCCCTTAGTGGCGGGGGACCTGCGGAAGCTTCAAGATTTCTTTCTTCATTAAGGGATTCTGATGATGCCTTGCCAGCTGCTGTTGGAGCTATGCAGCTATTACCGGATTTACGATCAAAGCAACTACTTGTATCTTGCTACATACTTTAGATAGGTAGCTAAATGGTACTCTTTCACTTCAATAACATTATCTTTGCTTGTGCTTATAGGTGCATTTTTTTCTGAAGCGGCAAGTTGGTAACTTGTCTGAAGTTGAGGTTTCACGTCTCAACGCATGGGCCCTTGGCCTTCGAGTGCTGGCTTTACTACCGTTACCCTCCCAACAACGGTGCTCTGCACTGCATGAACATCCTCATTTGATTCTTGAGGTTCTTTTGATGATGAAGCAGCTGCAGTCTGCTTTGTTGGTATGTATCCTAGTGTACAATTTTGATCCCATGTTTTCTGTTAGCTATTTGAAATCAAGATTTTCATTGCTTTTCCATGCCAACAGTCGAGATTATAACCTTTTTATAAATTGAAACAATTCTCTTTTTTACTTCTCATGGAAAACTTCCCCTTATAACTGCATTGCATCACATCTTGGGTACTGTCTATTTGATCAAATAGTTTACCTAGCAATGTTGTTCTTGTACAGATACTAAAGGAGTTTCCTTCCTTGAGGGATGACAAACTTATTCTTACATATGCTTCCAAGGCCATATCCATCAATGTTAATTCCACTGCTAGAGAGCCCCGAATATCTATTTTGAGACCGAAACCTAAACCGAAACCTACCGTGCCATCTAAGTCAAATTTCACACAAAGTATCGGAAATTTGCAGAAAGAGGCTCGCAGAGCATTCTCCTGGGCTCCTCGTGATGTAAGTAAGAATACTCAAAAGGATTTGTATCGGAAAAGAAAGAGTCCAGGATTATCGCCACCTGAGAAGGTTTCTTCAGAAGCAATGCCTGGCATACATGAAGAACGCACATACTCAGCTAATGGTCAAGAAAGACTTCCATTTGTGTCTGTAGCTGAGGAATGGGTACTCACTGGTGACCCAATCAAAGATGCTGTGGTTCGCTCTTCTCATAAATATGAAACATCTCCCGATATTACACTTTTTAAGGTATGGAATTTAACCTTAAGATTGCAGTAGACCTTTTAATAAAGCACGGGCTTGAGTTCATGAAAGCATAGATGTACAATGCTAAATGAGGCAATTCCCGGGAATTAAATCCTATTTCAGATGATGTTCGTGCAGATTATTAATAGACTGAACTGTAGTACTGTTGTGTTATTGTGGTTTTCTATATTAGCATTAATGAACATATCTGGAGCAGGATACTGTACTTCTAAGAATTAAATTTAATGATTAAGTGCCATTTTAACAGATGCGCACAATTTTAAAATTCATGTAATGAGGAAATAAAACCTACTCTTAGGAATGATCTGCAATTTCTTGACACCATGGAATTTGGTGTATGATAGTGGGTTATAATTTAATTGTTACTGCTACAAAACTTTCTTCAAGAAAACTTAAAACATTTTGTAAGAAATTTAAACTGGCATGAAGTGTATTTTTTTGCCTATTTACGTAGCACCCATTGATAATGAAGTTTTCTAAATTGTTTTCTTATAATTCAGGCATTACTTACATTATGTTCTAGTGAATTAGTATCTGCCAAAGGTGCCTTCGAATTGTGTGTTTCTCAGATGAAGATTGTATTGAGCTCCCAGCATTTACCTCTGAATGTATCTATGGAAACTATAGGTCGTGTATATCATGCAACAGAAACTTATGTGCAGGTATTTGAGTTTATAACTTAATTTTAGTATTTCAGCTCGATTCAAATAGTTGGTATAAGATTAACGATGATGAATTTAATTTAGTTTTCTAGCTTAAATTACACTTTTACTAGTTTTGATGATTACATTTAGGCATTGGCTTATGCAAAAAGTCAGCTCAGAAAACTTGCCGGCAACTATGATTTATCAAGTAGTTCTGAGAGAATTAGGAATGCAGATGATGCTTCTTCAGACACCGCCAGTTCAAGCAATGTTAGTCAGTTCCCTGATGAAGTATCCATGCTTCTGTCTGATGTTGAAATTTGGCTAGGACGAGCAGAACTTCTTCAGAGTCTTTTAGGATCAGGAATTGTTGCTTCTCTTGATGACATCGCTGATAAGGAATCTTCAGATCATCTACGGGATAGGCTAATTCAAGAGGAAAGATACAGCATGGCTGTGTATACATGTAAAAAATGCAAGGTAGTAAGTAGTTGGTAAAGGAAGATTGTATTATTTGTTTAGTGCATACTTTGTTACTTCTTATTCAATTGAATCATCATGAAGTATCTCTTCCTTCAGATTGATGGTTTTCCTGTCTGGAATGCATGGGGGCGTGCCTTGATTCAAATGGAACACTATACTCAAGCTCGTATAAAATTTAAGTGAGTAGAAATGTATTGCAAAATAGAAGTTGTCCTCACATTCTTTACCAAAGGAGAAATACTATTAATGAAGTGTTGTTTTTTTTTCTTAAATTAATATGTAACGTACTATGGCACTCAAACTTTGTCTTCATTCAGTTTACTAGTTTTGATGTGAAAACAACTTAATAGTATTTATGTAGTAGTTTATGGTAGTTCAAGTATCAAAGGAAACTAAGGTGCACATTCTGAAAGAAAAGAACCCATAAAAGTGAGCAAAGTTCTTTTGATATGATTAGAACCCATCACTGGTGATGACTATAGCATTTGAATTAGTTTGTGAAATGAATCTATCTCTAGATGTTTTAGAGTGTTTTGAATCTGTCTCTAGATTTAAACAGCATTTAAATATAATAATTTCTACTTCACAGATGTTTATTTTATGCTTGTATTATATAGAAATTTGCAATCAATGACGGCATGATTTATGTGCATTTCATATTTTGTGCATGTAGGCAAGCTCTTCAATTGTATAAAGGTGACCCCTCATCTGTAGTCCTAGAAATTATCAATATGGTTGAAGGAGGCCCACCAGTTGAAGTTTCATCAGTACGTTCCATGTAAGTAAACTTTCATCCATATGATTTATCTATGTCCTTTTTTCTTCATAAAATAAAAAAACAGATTTTTATGTCAACTGCTATGTTTAGTTACTTTTCTTTTATTGCTTTTTTCTCCTTTTTGGCTGACTATAGTCACTTTCTTCTTTGTGATTTTTTTTTGTAATTTGATTTTAACTTTTACCCTGCAGGTATGAGCATTTGGAGAAAAGTGCGCCTACTATTTTGGATGATTCTTTATCTGCAGATGCTTACCTCAATGTTTTATATATACCATCCACTTTTCCACGTTCTGAGAGATCCAGATCTCACCAATATGCTTTAACCAGTCACTTTTCCTCTAGTTCACGTTTTGAAGGTCCTCATAGTCACCTTGATAATGTTAGATATGGAGAATGCATTTACTATTTGCAGGAAGTAAGCAGTAGAACACCTACTTTGCTTTGACTTTTTTTGTTTAAGGATTACAATAAATGTTGTACAACTTGAAGTTTCTGCGTTCTATAATTTCTCTTGAAAATTTAAGGGAAAGAACAAATCAATGGGTCATAATGGGTTGCTTTAGGGCCATCTACATGCATGCATTAGAGTTATGAGCACTTCTGACTTATTGTTAAACCAACGAACATGGGCATATTAACTTAAATTTTTATATGAAAAACTTAGCAGTCCTTTGTGGCTACTATGATTAACATATTTTCTGATGAAACATAGCAATTAATTAGAAGAGAAAATGATGATCTTAAGCAACCTGATAAAACTAAAGTTTAGCCGTCCCTTCCCTTTTTGGTGATCTATATTGTGATTCTCTCTCTTCCTCATCTTTTTCTTTTTTATTAATGTTTTCTCCTTTTTGATTTTTTTTATTTCATTTTTAACACTAGTTGGGTGTAATAAAGTGTTAATGTCTTTTCTTTTGTCAGTATGCACGTCCACAAATGCTTGGTTTCATGTTCAGGCATGGCCGTTATGCAGATGCATGCTCATTGTTTTTTCCACTTAATGGGATACCCAATCCCCCCCATTCATCACCGCATGGTACCAACACCCCATCATCTTCTCCTCAACGCCAGGATCCATTAGCAACTGACTATGGCACAATTGATGACTTATGTGACTTGTGCATTGGTTATGGTGCCATGTCTGAATTGGAGGGCATAATATCAATGAGAAGCTCATCATCTCTATCCCAAGAAGGAAAAGTGAGCCAATACATAGTTTCTGCTCTAGCCAGAATTTGCAACTACTGTGAGACACATAGAAATTTCAACTATCTTTATGAGTTTCAGGTATATTAACAGCAATCATGACCTAATCTAACCCTTTCTTTCATATACCCCCTACCTATCCTTATTTTCTTTCATTTAGAATTGGTAAAATAAAATAGAGATAGATGTGGTGCATGTTTCGTGAGAATCATATTTGCTAAATGATCAATGCTAACAATTGTTAAGTCAATCATGGGGTGTTGAATCACATGATTTATATGTTTTTAATGTGATTAAATTTTCAAAATTTACTTGATAGCACAATGATAAGAATTGACATGTTTTTTCACATAAATTATGATACATTTTATTACAATAACATCAAACATTCAACACAAATACAAAGATAAGCTCTTACAATTCGAAAGTTGGGGGATCTCTCCCTATTCTTACAATTCAAGTGCGATGTAGGAGCTTCCTGACGAAAAATATTGCAGCACTGTAGCTGCTATAGTATGGCGAGAATATCTATCTGGGAGACAAGCCAAAATAATCCTCCTTTTCTTTCTTATGTTTTATTTCGTTTTATCCTTCATTCCTTTTTAGTTCTTTCTTATATATGTGTTGTGTTAAAGTTTGGAAGTCATTTTTCTAGTTTATTTTAGAACCGCTATCGGCTTCTGTTTTTTCCCTTTGAGGGTTGTAACCAAGGGTTTGCTTCGTGTTCTAACTATATCCCTCTGTCACGGTGGTGTTTATTTTCACTATCCCTTTCTGCATCCTCCCCAAGTCGATCCCAACCTCTTTAATTGTTGCAGCCACCTAGGACAACACTCCGGTGGCTATTTTCTTGCAATCTCCAGCCACCTCTTTCTTCCTTCCAGCATTGCTGCCATCTAAACCGCCTCTTGCCCTATTCTTCCAGTGTCACACCCCGACTGCTCCCTCCCCCTTTTAAGGGTCGACTAAGGGGTGATTAAGACAGACAAATGTTTCAGACTTAAATCTCACTGACCCTTGCCCTGATTTGCAGAATCAAGATCTAGGAAGTGATGAACTAGTTTAACTAAATCGCTATAAATATTATACATTGTATTTCATAATTCATTTACTTGGAAGCGTGAATATAATAATATCAAAATATATATTTATATACAGAACTACTAAATTCAACATAAATAAAATACATCCCAAAAGACTTTACAAGCTATCAAAACTATAAGTGCAAAAGCTATACAAATCACGTGTGGCTACTTGCCCCGACGTTCCTCGTCTCTTCCTGAAATGCAACATTGTAAAGTGAGTAACAACAAGCTCAACGAAATAATCAACACTAAATTAAATTTAAATATGAAAAAGAAAGAGCATCCAAGTCAATATTAAATTGCACATGTCCACACAAAACAATCAATGCTAGAATCATATAGAACATGAAAGAAAGCAGGTTGTGTAGAAAATCATGATTATTATATAAAACATATAAAACCATTAGCATGTAATCATTAGCATGCTCATAGTAATGTAATCACTACAATATTTTCATATGGTAGTAAATGTGTAGATCTCTATTAGTTATGTGTCTTATCATATCATAGGTCGCCAAACTACCTAAGAAGTCATATTAATTATCGATAAAGGTTGGCTTTATCAATAGCCCCATCGTACCAACAGTTCTCTATGTTATGTCATCAAACAACAACAACAATAAAACTTATATCTCACTAAGTGGGGTCGACTACATGAATCCTTTTTCTCCATTGCATGCTATTTAGTGTCATATTTTTATTTAAGTCTAATAAATTAAGATCATTTTTTATATAATAAGCCCAAGTCTTCATAGGTCTACCTCTGTCTTTCTTAACATAAGTCGAATCTAAAACTTCTACTCTTTTAATTGGATCATTAGATGGTCGGCGTTTAATGTGACCAAAATATCCGAGATGAATCTCTCTAATTTTGTCCGTCACTTGAGCTACACCAACAATTTCGCAGATATATTCATTTCGCATTTTGTCTCTAAGTATAAAGCCACTCATCCACCTAATCATTCTCATCTCGGCAACACCTAACTTAGTTTTATGATTCTCTTTTAAAGGCCAATATTTAGTGCCATAGAGCATTGCAGGCCTCACCACCATCTTATAAAATTTTCCTGTCAGTCTAAGCAGTACTTTCTATGACACGATAGGCCTGAAGCGTTTCTCCAGTGCACCTAACTAACTTGAATTCTACTAATAACATTCCCCATCAATATCACCTTCACTTTGAACAATAGACATGAGATATCTAAAGCATTCACACCTTTTAAAAATTTGATCACCCATAGTTACATTTCTGTCACTAGAGCTTGTACTACTAAAATTATATTCAATGTATTCAGTTTTAGTTCTACTCAAACGAAAGCCTTTAGACTCCAAGGCAGTCCTCAATAATTCATGTTTTTCTTGAGCTTTTTCTCTCGTTCTATCCACGAGAAGGATATCATTAGCAAAAAGCACATACTAAGGTACATCCTCCTGTAAGTGTCTAGTAAGATCATCCATAAATAAAACAAAAAGATATGGGCTTAAAGTCGATCCCTGATGTAAACCAACAGAACTAGGAAAATATTTGGTCAACCCACCCTCCTTGTGTTCAAACACATTTAACAGTTCTTGCATACATATCTTTAATGACTTGAATATAAGTCATATCCACCTTTCTTCTCAAGAACTCTCCAAAGGATATTTCTTGGAACCTTATCGCAAGCTTTTTCTAAATCAATAAAAATCATATGTAGATCCTCCTTATTATCTCCGAGCTTCTCCATCAAACCTCTCCATTAATGTATGAATTCCATAGTAGACCTGCCATCGTCTGATCAAAATGATTCGTAAAATTTCATCATCACATGAACACCAAGAGTTGAAAATAACACATCCCTGCATAACATACTTGCAAGCATTCATGTAATAGTCTACCATAACATTTCTTGTGATATTTCTTAAAGAATGGTACTTGTAGAAATATTCATAGGCATTTTATATATTGCATGTATGAATTATAACAAATGAATACCTGCAGACAATTAATCTCATAAACATATTCATTTGTATCATAACATAATATCATTACATGTATCGTAAGAAAAATCAACTTACATTAATTTATTCATTGTAGATATTTTTCTACAATATGCAAGAAATTCTAAATTCATCTGTGTAAAATGAGAAATCATATGATGGCCTATATAAGGTTATTTTTTTTAAGTTAGCACAAAATTATTTCTTTTAAGTTTACGGAGCAGCCTTACGATTAGTTCCATCTAGCTCGTTGCTTCGTGTAAATAACCTGAAATTCTTAGACAACTTAGGGTTTATTGAAAATTTATTCATAACGTGCATTAACCCAAAACATGTCTTAAATGCCAACACATATCTCAAGCAGGTTTCTCAGCATAACCTAAACTTTCTCAAATTTGCCTAAACTTCTCATTTCTTCTTGTTAACACCTCAGTCCTCCCTTCCCTTTCACTGATTTCGTGCTAAAGCCCTTACAGAAGCTCGATAACCAAGTTCGACGCTTACGTGCGTGCTTCCGACACAAGTTAGACGCTTGCTACCGTTATCGAAAAAAAGTTACACAAATCTATGGCAAGCATTAAAACAAAAATAAGATGGAGTGAATGTCTAGATTATTGCAAAAGAGAGATTTTTACTCTTTCGAAATCTCCTCAAAAACCTAAAATTTCGCCTGCAGCACTTGGTGGGTCATGTGCTAGCTTCAGTTCTCCACTTTGCTAAAGTGCAGGATTGCATAGGAGCTCGCGGGAGGACAAGGAATCGGGAGAGAGGGGAATGAAAGAGTGCGACACAAAAGGAAATCCCAAAAGCTCTCAGCCGTTGGATTGCATCAAGCCATCACATATGCAACTAAGTGCGGTTGTGTCAGTTAGCTACAGTGAAAGTGAGGGATTAAGGAATAATTAATTAAGGTTTAATTAAGGTAATTTGCTTGAATTTCGAGGGGTGTGAAATTCGTGATACTTCTAAAATTTGTCAAATTTTACTTTCTTCTCAAATTTTGGCCGTTATAGCTCTCTAATAAAAAATTATCATCAAAATTTTTGAGTTTACTTGAAGAGAGGGATATTTCTATTGCATTTACTCGTCTTTTTCCCTCGTGGCTTTCATTTTAGGCTTGTGCTTCCGCTTTATTTTGGCAAAAAAAAAAAAAAAACTATTTGTTTCTCAACCTCTTAACATCAGTGTCAAATTCTTTCAGCTCTATAGTATAAATTAAAATTTTCTGTATATCTATGTTTTCATGTGAACCTCCCTGCTCTAAACTTGAAACTTCTTTACTTAGTATTAAAATATGAAACACTTTATTAATATCTGACATACCTGCAGGTAACGTTGTTTTGTAACAAGCTGGACAAATTCTTTCTATAATTTGAAAATTACCGATGTACCTGAGATTCAACCTGCTTCATTGACCAAATCTAGTTATACATTTCATTGGCCCGACTTTCAAAAATATGAAATCTTCAACTTCAAATTTTGTTGTCTGTGTTTTATGTAATAGTAATATTGTTGCCTCTTTTGAGTAACTTTCAATTTGTTTCAAAT
This sequence comes from Phalaenopsis aphrodite, assembly GCA_003013225.1. Lineage (NCBI taxonomy): Eukaryota > Viridiplantae > Streptophyta > Magnoliopsida > Asparagales > Orchidaceae > Phalaenopsis > Phalaenopsis aphrodite. The sequence continues at coordinate 498,897 of NEWO01000032.1, read as the reverse complement.
TAATTTGATTTTTTATGTGGCTTCACCAACCAACTCGTGATCTAACATTTGACAATCACACGCTTCGGCCTAGCTTATTCGAGTTATGCATTTCATACCATACGGTGCTTAATAAGGAGCGATTTTAATATTGGATTCATAGTTATCGTTTTAAGAGAACTCGATCATTGGAAAATGATCTTCCCAATTACGTCTAAAATCGAGAACACAAACTTGCAACAAATCTTACAATACCTGAATTGTCCTTTGTGATTGTCCATCAGTTTGTGGATGAAATGTTGTATTAAAATACAACTATGTTACCCAAACCTTATTGAATGCCTTTCCATAACCTGAACGTGAATCTTCCATCTGTGTCAAAAATGATGGCTTTTAGAATTTCGTGCAATATGATAATTTCTTTGACATACATCAGAAGCAACAACTGGAATGCTTTTCAATTTTTGTACATAACACATCTTTATTCAGAACTTCTAAGTTGGCCGAAAAAATTAGTTCATCACTTCGCATATACTTCCCAACTTATGTAGCACTAATCAGAGGAGATTGTGCATTTCGATCACATAATATATAAAATGGTTTTTACTAGGTAAATTGAGTTTTGCTCATCTTTAATAACATTCAATTGTAGCATTTTGATCACATAATATATAAAATGGTTTTTACTAGGTAAATTGAGTTTTGCTCATCTTTTATGACATTCAATTGTATCAAAATGATTTTTCAGCCAATTCATCTCTAATATGACATTGAAAGTCTGAATTAGAATTGTAATTAATTCTGCTTGGAGCTTCTTATAATGAATATCAATATGCATGACACATTTTTTATTTGCAAGAAAAACCACTTCCCGAATGCATAATAGCATGCAATGCATGAGTAAAGTTAATAATATCCATGTGTAAATTGACAACAAACTTGTAGAATTAAAAAATGTGATTACACTCAAATTGTAAAATAGTGTTTGGTTGATTCTGAATCAAAAACGTAATTGTAACCACGTCTTCATATTCTTTAGCTTTTTGAAGGGTAATTGCAAATTCGCGAGTTGTTACTGCTTGCTCAGTTCTATGTTCTTAAGTTTCACCATTTGCTTGAGTTGAAGAATTTTCCAAAAAACTAGTTTTGCTTTACTGGATGCCTTACAAATTTTTTTTTTGTTTGTGCATGTCCTTGAAATGTCGGTGGTCTGCTGTTTATTTTGCTTTTATGCGTACAATTCATTTGAAGGTGCCTGGATTGTCCACACTTTTAGTATTTTTATGAACTAATCAAATACTGCTAAAAGTGTTTTTTTTCACATTTTTGACAAGTTAGTTTTTTCGAATGTGGTGCTTTTCCTTGCCTTTTGATTTAATTTTCTTACTTTTGAGGTTGTCTCCCTTGCCAAAACTTTTCACTGGCTTGCCTGAGGTTGCCACTGGTGACTGGAGAAATTTAGCTCATTTTGAATTATTCTTGCTCTTTAAACGAGTACTGAGAAATCACTTATTCGAATGGCGCCAAAGCCAACCTCAACTGATTTCTAATGCCTCGAAGAAATCTATGACAACTTTCTTCTTGAGCATGGACATAATGAGGTGCATATCTGAAAAAAGAAGTGAATTCTGCCTCGTTGCATACTTGATCTAGACCCTTAAGTTAGATTGAAGAATTTATCTTTGGTACTAATCTTGTTGAAGGTGGAATAAATCAATCTTTGAAGACTAAAAAATTCATCCCGTTGAATCTGTGGGATGTGTCAGTTGAAATTTCTCTATGTTACGCCTTCCACTATCTCTCTTCACCTTCTACCATGAAAGTGCCAACACTACTCTTTGGTTTTCCAGAAAAGCATAACATCCGTAACTTTTTTGAGCTTTAGTAGGCAATGTTCAACACTCGTAAGGTTACTAACACCCTTGAATGTCGATGGCTTAAAAGACGAAATGATTTTCAAATGTCGAACAACTTCTGCTCCATGGTCAGCTCTTGGCTTTGTGCTGGTGGAGGATCTTTCAATAACAGACATTTTGTTAGCCACTTACGATATCAACTGAATAATGCCCTGTAGCTTAGTTGCTCTGATTTCCTCATTTACTCTATTTTGATTATTACTTCTACCAAAACATTGCCCTATAGCTCTCAATACTTTTTGATTCTCCTTCAGACATATTTATCTGTATTAGCAATAATTATTATTCAATTCTAATTATAATATAACCATTATGCTGTGTGCATGATATTTTCAGACTTATGGGTTACCCATCCTAGATTCATTATCTTATAGCTCTGTATAAATCAATTCATATTTGATCTCTTACTTAGTTCTTCTAAATCCAACATGCTTCCATTATTTTCTTCATCAAATAACCTGGCTCTAATACAACATTCTGTTACACCTCAATTGCTTTCTTTTAAGGGTTTGCTCAGATGCGACAAAGGCTAACAATTCGGTCATACTAAATTCTCACCAACACTTGTCTTGAGTTGCAGAACCCTTAAAAGAGAATTTAGTATGACCGAATCAATTAGGTGATGGGCTAGTCTAAATAAATTGTCACAAACTTATTTAATGCATTGCATTTGATGATTCATGTACTCGGAAGCATGAAAATAATATCATCAAAATATATATCTATACAGAGTTACTAAAGCGACATAAATATAATATCTACCCAAAAGATTTTTACAAGTTCCCAAAACTATAAACACAAAAGTTGTACAAGTCACATCTGACCACTTGCCCCGACGCTCCTTATCTTTTTTCTTAAAAGGCAAATATGTTAAGTGACCAATAACGAACTCAGCGAAATCATCAAGTCTAAAACAATATTTTATAGACAAAAGAATCGTGCATGCCAATATAAAACTGTACATGTCTACAAATAAGTCACAATATTTTAGAATCATATATTACATGAAAAGAAAGCAGTTAATGAAGAAAATCATGACTGTTGTATAAAACATGTATAATCATAAACATATAATCATTAGCATGCATATAATATTGTAATCATAGCAATGTCATCATAATGGTGTCATCATAGCATAACAATGTTATCATAATATAGCAATGCCACTTTTAAATGTCTAGACCTTCACTTATTTCATGTCATGTCATATCATGGATTTTCACCCTGCCTTCATGATAATATTAATTATCGATAAAGGCTGTGCCCCCTAACATAATAGTTATACATACCCCTCTGGTACCAATGGTTTCTTATGTGTTGTGACCATCTGATCAAAACAGTTCCCGAAATTTCACTGTTTGAACACTAGTAATCGGAAATACCATATTCCTACATAGTGTACTTGTAAGTACTCATGTAATAGTATACATATAACATTTTGTTATGATATGTTTGAAAATGTAATAGTTTTAGCAAACATTCATTGGTATTTTATATGTCTCATGTATGAATCATTGTAAATGAATATTTGATGACAAATAATTTCATAAGCATATTCATCTGTTTCATCGCATAATAACATTACCTGTATCGTCAAAAAAATCAACTTACATTAATATATTCAATACAAGTATTCTTCTATAATAAGCAAAAAATTTTAAATGTATCTATGTCAAATGAGAAATCATATAAAAATCTATAAAAGATTATTTTTTTTTAAAATTAGCACAAGGTTATTTAATTTGACGCAACGGAGCAGCCCTATAATAAGTTTCCTCATGCTCACCCCTCGAGCTCGCCGCCTAGTGTAAACAACCTGGAACTCTTAGGCAACTTAGGATTTCATGAAAATTGGTTTATAATGTGCATTAATCCAAAACATGTTTTAAATGCCAACATATACGTCAAACGGGCTAACACTTCTCTGTCCCTCGAGCTCGCCGCCTAGTGTAAACCCAACATTTCTCTGATCCGCCTAAACTTCTCCCCCTTCTTGCTAACACCTCAATGCTCCCATCTCTTTTGTTGATTTCGTGCTAAACTCTTTTTAGAAAGTTCGTAAACGAAGTTTAACACTTCCTACACAAGTTAGACGCATGTTATCAGTACTAGAAATAAAAAAGTTGCACAAATTCTTGTCAAATGTCAAAAAAGAAATAAGTAGAAGCAAAGAAATGTCCAGAATAGCACAAAAGTGAGGCTCGTGCTCTTTGAAATCTCTCTAGAACCCTGAAATGCTGCCTGCAACACTTGGCGGATTATGCACCAGCTTGAGTTCGCGACTCTCCTATAATGCAGAATCAAACAAGAGCTCAATATAGATGGATCGGGAGAGACAGGAACGTGGAAGTGCAACACTTAAGGAAATCCCAAAAGCCCTCAATCGTTGGATTGCACCCAGCCATCGCTTGAGCAGCTAATTGCATTAGTGTTGGTTGACTATAGTACACGTGAGGGATTAGGGAATTATTAATTAAGGTTTAACTAACGTAATTAGACTTATAACTTCAGAATTTTATATCTCGCAATTCATTCAAAATTAATATACAATGCTTTATGATGAATTGATTAATTCTCAATCTTAAATTTTATAAAAATAATTCGGTTGATTCCAAGGGATGGAAATTTGTGGCACTTTTAAAATTTCTTGAATTTTACCTAGTTCTGAAAATTTGGTTGTTACATCCAGTGCTCCCACCGTGTCGCTGTCATCCAGGACAGCCAGGGAACATCTATTTCCTGTGTTCCGCCGCTACTCACCCTAACTCTCTTCTACCATCCAAGGCATCAACCATACTTGTTGTCCCTGTAGTTTCGCACCTTCTCCTTGTTGTCACTAGCATTTTTTTGTTGTTGCCGCATCGGTTGGCTACGCTGATCCACCCAATCGACCTCAACCACGCTTGGGACACACTTTAGTGGTGTTTGCTTGTGTCATGATGTATTTTCTTTTTCAAGTGTGTTGATTGTTATTGACTATTTGTTTTCGGTAATAATATTTGTTTTTCTTATTATAGTTTGGGTTAACTCTAGTATCATTTGGTATCATAAATAGCATAATCCTGGTTCTGTCGTACAGTTTCTAACATCCACTAAATTTAAACTTATCTCCACCTAAAATTTTTCTGTCTCACCCTACATCAACCTTACACGCCTCTTTCCACATGCCCACACCCAAAACCTAGCTATATTGCCCAAGAGATAATCCTTAGAAGCCTAACTGAGATAATTCGGAAAAGTCTGATTGAGAGGAAAGGGTGTGATGATGTTTATAAGAAATTCACAAAGAGGGGTCTAGGAGATTTCTAGTGAGGTTATGCAGTGGGAAATCCATTAACTGTAGCTAAGGCTGACCACCTTCAAGAGGGGTCAATTTGGATGAGTTACCAAGGGATGGAGTGAGTATCTTTCATCATGTGGATTTCAAGGATAAAGAACCTCTACCTCGAAGATGTGACTTGAAATATTTTTTGAAGTTAGAATTTTGAAATAAATATGAATTTGCCATATTTTGATAGTCTCATGGAGCCGGATGAAGTCATCGAATGCCTCTAGACTTTGGAATGTGTCTTCGAGTATCAGGGCGTTTCATTGGACAGATTGATGAAACTAGCTGCCAGAAAGATGAAAAATAGGGCATTATTTTGGTGAAAAATTTTGAAGTACCAATGCCAGCGATAAGGAAAAGATAAAATTACTACTTGATTCAAAATGAAATGGGAGATGTAACATCAGTTCCTACTAGTTCACTATTGACCAGATGTGCAGATCCCAACTTCAAAAGTGGAGACCGCACATCACCTGGTGACCACCACAACTTACTGGCACGGTTGAACCCTAGGATCTTACAGCTAGAGTACACCTAGTTGAACATCCAAGTTGACCCCGCCTGAGGAGACACTAGTTCATAGGGGAAAATAGAGGGCCCCAACCAACATGCAAAAATCCATCCCGCCATGAAGTGTTTCAATTGCCACGGATTTAGACTTACCGAATTAGATCCCACAACCAAGAGAATGATCTCTTTCACGGATCAGGGAGCAGTTGAAAAGATAATTTGTGATCGAGGAGAAGATGAAGATTTCAGATAGACTATCGATTTTCAGTTGACGAGAAAGAGACGCCAGCGATTCGAGCTGAACTCATGAGAGAAACTCCAAATGAGTTGACAGTTACTATTCTAGAAGGTAGAGGGTTCGAGGTAATAGATGCTATTGCAAAGTAAGAGATTTTGGTGCATCGAGCTATTTGCAGACGTTGTGAGGAGCTTCAACAGGATTGGTATTGGTTGTCCAAATGGGCCATGAGTTTGAGGAGCCGATATCAAACACAATGCAATTTCAAATAAGAGAAATTTAGACTTTTCAGATATATATAGCCTACAGCCTAATTTGACTTTAATGAATGAGATCCAATATGTCCAAGATGAGACTCTTTTGTGTCACTTCTAAAAGCCCATAGGGAGTCAATGGGTTATTATATTTAGTTTAGCAGTATACCCATCGACAGCGGATCAGGAAGGATGGATGAACCATAGTGTTAGAAATCACCTTAATGTCCTTGTAGGAAGGAACATCCTACAATGGGTTCTAGGCCCTTTTAATGAAGAAGAAGAGACCTCTCCAAAGTGGTTATCTTTCAATGTAGTTCAACCTGCCCTAGATTTCTTCTCAGAGTTGATTTCGCTTTACAAACTTGTTATCAAATATATTCGGACGAGTATGAAGAGTAGAAGAAGCCAATTACAAATTTGATGGCTTGGGGCTTAGCTTGTGAGGATGCTCATCTACGTACGGTTCTAGTTATGATTGTACTAAAATAGGATGAATACATATTCTATCAAAATGTATTTCCAAATGTCATTGCTAACAGAATTGACTTATCAGGAGATTACAGCGTTTCCGCCACATTCAACATGGTCGACCTGACATCATATGATAAGAAAACAAAAGTTTTGACGGATGAGGTCAAAGCTCTCCTAACCCCGGGATATTGACATAATAGCTTACCACAAAAAGATACAGTACCAGAATATCTATAAGGAAGACAGGTCGAAATAATCCCTTTTTTCGTTTCTTATGTTTTATTTCCTATTATCCTTCAATATATATGCTTTGTATTTGGGTTTGGAAGTCAATTTTCTGGTGTATTTTATTTAAGACTGTCACCGACGCCCATTTTCTCCCTTTGAGGGCTGTATTCAAGGGTTTGGGTGGCGCTCTAGTTGTATCTGTCTCCCGAGGTGGTGTTTATCTTCCCTGTCCAATTCCGCATCCTCCCCACGTCGCTCCCAGCCGTCCTTCACTGTTACAGTCAACCAGGACTGCATTCTGAAATGAAAATTTATGTACGTATGAATTCATGCTATCCTATTTATAAATTTAGATTTGAATTTTTATGTGTCTGTACCACAATCTTCTCTATAACATGATATTGAATCAGTGAATAGAATCTTCAAAAATCAAATACTGCAAATAATTTTAATTAAACGGTTCCTTGGGGTCAAATTTTAGAAGAAACTTTGGTTGAACTCAATGCTTCTATTAAATTTAACGAGTGTGATATTACCTTGAGGAAATGTTAGAAATTGACAGATTAATAATTTAATTAATTTATGAAACATTTTTAAAAAACAAAATAAGAAAACCGAAATTGTCTCTATTTGAAACGGCGATAATCAACATTGTCGCAGTTCAAATGACAAAATGACAAGTTTATTTTTTGGCATACTAAGTGGAATATTAGAGGAAACGCTTTATTGTTCATTGACGGCTTACGGGTTTATTTAACTTGGGATGTCAAAAGAGGCCATGAAGTTTACCTTCAGTACAAGGAATGGTGCTGGCGGAAGGACAAAGCAGCAGCGGTGGCTTTGAAAGCAGCAACGTTGTTGGAGGCAACGAGTGTGGTGATAGCTGCAATCCTATGGCTCTCTATCCATTATCACAACAAGTTGGTTTTTTTAATTTTCTTTTAAATGCTAGGTAAATTACTTGAATTATTAATCTGTTGATTTCTATAACTTGCTCTATTATGACACTGTAAATGCAATGCATCTAATAAACTTTAGAAGTTAAGATCTATGGCAATAAAGCTATATATTTTAATTGCATATCAGCAGATTTTTTATAAATTGTAAATTTCAGTTGAAATCAATATTACAAAAAAAAGTAAAAAAAAAAATGGTTAAAATTGTAAATCTGGGAAACGTGAAATACTCAAGGGTAAATTCACAGGTATATATATTACTGCATTTAAATTGGCCTAAGAATTTCCTGTAAGAGATGCTTTTTTTCTTGAATTGAAGTTAACTTGCCTAGTCTCTCTTAAATCTTGATTGAATACTCGAACGAGTCTCCAACCATGCTGTGCTTAGATCATGATTGGATTTATTGAATTTGATCTAATCTTGGGTTGGGATTAAATCAACTTGAGATTGAAAATTCAACAGCCCTACTTGTAGCCTCATCTCCTGTTTTAAGAGTTAACATATAGAGATTGACATGGATATTAAAAACATATATAAGTGCCTTGAAAAAAAAAAATTTGTTTGCAATACTGCATATAAGTTCTGCTATTTTGTCTGTGCATGTGCCCATATCGGGTAAATACTAATGGCAGTTTTAAAGCTGTTGGTATGTGAGAAGCATCACAGCTCTTATCATGACGAATGCAACCGGTAACTTGGATAACAATGGTGATTGGAGAGTAGAGCTATTACTGGCGCTTTTACCCATTGATCCTTGTCATCCAGCTTGCCAAAGATGCAATATTTTTGTTTTTTCTTCTTATTCATTTTTTTTCTTATTATTATTTTTCTTATTTTTTCTCGCTGAGGAAGGATATGTGCAGGCACTCAACTTTTTCCATTGGAAATGATGTTGTTCTGCGAAAACTCATCAGGAGTCGAGGGTTGTAGTTGAAATTGTTAAAATTTTGAGATTAAGTCGATACAGACAAAATGTATATTTTAGTATGCTTTAGTTGAAATTGACAAAATAGTCCCCTTGTGCTCAAGTTTTAAGACCTTAGCTTATATCATGAAGTGTGTTTGAAATGTATTTGTACCTTGTGATTGTTGAGAATGATTTTAGTTGACGAACCTAATGTTATTCTTATGTAGAGACATATTTTGCTTTCAAATATTCTCTATTTTATTAAATTTAAAGTATTTCTTAGTCTGTCTCCTTTTATTGCTTTCCATGCTTCCTTAGGTACTTAGACGGGACCACATTGCAGCTGGTCTTTGTTGCATTCAGCTATTCATGAATTCTTCTTCTCAGGAGGAAGCAGTGAAGCATTTGGAACACGCAAAAGTAAGAATGTTTGTTGCTTAAATATTATATAAAAAATGTTGAATTTTGTTTTCTAGTTATTGGGTGTAAGAATTTCAATAGCTAAATCCATATTTGGCAATTTGCTGGATAAATTTTTTTCAACCATCTTGTTTAGATATAGCCAAGTAATTGTTACCTGTTTGTATCTTCTGTAACTTTGATCTTCATTGCATGTAAAATGACAACTTCACTAAATGCAACTACATACATTTGTCTATCTCCGCATGGTATTTCAACGCAAAAGTATACTCTCATAAATATTCAACCCATTTAGTGTGTTTGCCCAAACTCTTTTGTGCATATAGATACTCTAGTTTCAGATTTTCAGAATATAATACAAATTCTTCTCCATCATAGTAAGAATACTTTTGTCCAAACTCTTTCTCAGGTATTTTTTAAGCAAGAAAAGATCCAAGAAACTTCCCTTTGTTGTTGCATTACATCTTTTTCCTCAAAATATTGATTCAAATGCTCTCTTACCATCGTGTAAAGTTGGTTGAACTTTTTAATCTTCGGAAATATCAACCAACCTCTCCTGATGTTCCCTATGTAAACATTGTTTTAATTTTTTTGCTCCTTTTTGATAAGCAAATAGCTCATCTCTTTATACTTTGTAATATTCTAATACGATCCGGTGTCAAAATTGGCATACTTTTCCACAGAAATTAGGGCAAACACCAATTTTTATTGCAATAATCCAAACAACTTAAAAATAATATAAAAGATAAGTACCTACAATTTGAGAGGTCGGAAATTTCTCTCAAATTCTAAACCTAAGACTCACAATCTAATCTCATGCATAAACCCAACCTTAGAAATAACAAAGACTATTTGTACCCAATAATAATAATAATTATAAAAGACAAATTTGCCCATAGACTAGGCGCTATCGTAATATATTACTCATTATTGACGCATTAGGACCTATAAGGTGCTCCTTAGCTTGAGATATATCTTTATTTATATTTCTAACAATAAATGCATATGGCAAAGCGCGCTCGACTCAATTTCAACTTTGTGTATTTCCAAGTAAAATAGTTCCTTACATTTGAGTTAGTCTTATCAAGTTTTTTTTTAATACATAAATAATTAATTACACATTTGAATAATTAAATTTGGAGTTTCCATCATAAGAAGAGAAAATTAATATATAATGAACTTGATCAAATCATAATCACACGCAAAATCAGTCACAACTTGTTAGATGAAAAGAATTAAGATGGATGTCACAAATTTAAAGTTCCAATTCTCATATCACTTTTTTTTGTATCACATTAAAAAAATTTACATCTAAGAACACAAAAATAGTAATAAACTAATATTCAAATCCTAACTGCATAACATAATAATAATAGAAAGAAGTGGCCTTAAAACAAGCATGTGAATAAGTCATATGCGATTGAATTTGACTTCACAAAGTTAGCTAATGACAATTTTCTAGATAAATTTCAATGTATTTGAAATTCATTAAGGGGTTGTTTGGTTGGAAGAATTTGTAGTACTATAATTCGTTTACAAGATTTTAGAAATATGTGTTTTGTATGAAAAATTATAAATACAAGATATAATATGAATGAATTTGAAGTTCACACCATTGTTCCTTTTGACTAAAATTAAAATTTGGTTGATTTGTCCGAAATTAAGTTACACCATAAAATATTATCGGTAAGAACCCCCTCAGCTGTCGCCTATTGCCCGTCAGCTCTCGCCTTCCACTACCCCCAACGTCCACCGTCCACCTCCGCATCACTGTTATCACAACTGTTGCCTTCGCCATCACGTCGGCCTTCCGCTGGCCTGTAGCCGTCGACATTCATCCATCTCCGACCATCCACCATCGGAATTCATCCACCGGTAGCCACTCATTTTTTCTGTCTTCTACCATTGGACAAAAAATATATTTTTAAATACACTTTTTTCAATATACTTTAAACCAAACAAAATATATTTATAAAGTCCTACGTTTATTTTACAATGAACCATACATTCTTAAAGTATTTCAAAAACATTATAATGAGAGTAATCCACAAATCTTTTGCATTTTATTTCATTCTCAATTAACCAAACAACCCCTAAATTTTATCAAATTTCAAATGCACTTCGTAATTTGTTGGCCACAGTCGTCATCACGGACCGCCAGTCGCTACCATCAACCATGATTGTAGGCCTTTATCGTAATCCATTTAGTTTTATATCGTATTTAAAATGTGCTCTTCCAAATATAGAAGAAAATATTGATCTAAACATGTCCCTTTGCTTTTTAATATATGCATTTACTTTATACTATTTTTTTATACTATATTTCTTTCTCAATAAAAAATAAATGCCCCCCTAAAAATTTTAAGATATGTGGAGATGACTTTTTAGCTAAAATAGGCTTTTCTTAGCCTTGAATTACCACCATGAAGCTTTCTCTTGGAGAAGAATGAAACTAATGGTACGACATTCACAATGTGCACAATAGTAATCTTCAATAATATGGATACAAGAAAAAGTGTTATTCATCAGTTCATGAATATGATTATATTTGCTCCTTCATTATGACATTTGAAATATGTGAATTTGATAGGTAAATTATTAATGTGCCTTATGATACCCAAAATTTGTGCAAAACAATCAATCAATCACGTAATTATACATGCTGATCAAGTATTATATGGATAAAGAGTTCGTGTATCGATCCCACGAGAAAAATTATCATAATATTTCTAACGGACGAAACTCTGGTTTATTAAATCTCTAAATCTAGTTTGAAATGTCAGAGATGAAAAGGTTAAAAGTTAAGGGGGCTTAAGATCTCATTAGTCTATCATTAAGTCCTAAAAGGCAGAAAGTTAAACTAAGTTTTGAAGTTTCTCAGAGATGAAAGGTTTCTACTCTTATGTTTTTGGTCTAGTGATTTATGTTTTTCTTATGAAACCCTAAGTTATTATTGACAGCCAGGGATAAGATCTCATTAGTCTATATTTAAATCATAAGAAGTATTGGAAACCATAATACAGTTAAGGGGGCTTTACCATATAGTGTTTCATAGGAATCCTTTAGTCTTCTATCTAGGTTTCAATTTCCTAACTTTAATGGTTGTTCTACTATGTTATTGTATGTTAACATGTTTGTTTTCTATGTGACGGTTAGAGCATAGCTCGCAATAGATTTTAACAATCTATTGGGTCAGATTAGAAGTAATTTAAAGCTGAAAAGTTAACACATCAATATATGAAATCCAAGCACAGAAAAGGCTTCTAAGGAATGAAATCCATACAATAAAATAATGAGAAAACCACATCCTTACCCTACAGGAGCACAATAATGAGGTTAACTATAATGCATTAAAAAAGAGAACATGTAAATTTTTATTGCGGCCATATAAGGAAAGTAATAGAAGAGGTTCAAAAAACTCAAACTCGAGCCAATTGGTCCTTGCAATACACCCTGATCCTCTCCGTTCAGTACAAGCTTTTCGTAGATCTCCCTCACCCAATCTCTTCTCTTGACCTCTCAAAACTCTCAACAGAAAAACATGAAAAGAGGAAAAATAAGAATAACTCTCTCGAGCGAACCCTAGGGAGAAATTGTAGAGCCCCAAAGCTCTCATTAACTCTAAAGGCAAAGCATGAAGGGCCAAAAGTTATCTAAGCTCTCACTAGGATTGTAAATGAGCCAAGCCTGAGCGAGCTCAGGGTCGACTCGTGTTCGTCTTGTTTGACATTGGCTTGTGTTTGAAATCGGCTTGTGTTCGAAATGACTCGTGAACAGTGTGTTTGTATTCGACTCGAATAATATTTTATGGCTCGAGTTCGGCTCGAAATTGGAGGGGATGAGTCGGAAGAAGAAGAGGAAGATGACTCGGAACTCGAAAGAGGAAGAGGAACAACAACCCTAAGCTCTCGCCATCGAAACTCTTTTGCGATTTTGAGAGGAGAAGGAGCGCGACCTTCGTCGACTCGCTGAATGTCTTTCGCAATTTTGAGAGTAATGAGAAGAGTCGCCGACTCGCCGAACGCCTTTCACGATTTTGGAAGAGGGAGAAGCAATCGAACCCTCGCGATTTTGAGAGGAAGGAGAAGAGTTGGAACTCGGAAGAGGGAGAAGAAGTCGATACTTATGTATATTATATTAATTATAAAACATATATTATATACATATATAATATTTATATAAGTAATATTTATTAATAGATTGTTATAGATTTTAATTTATAGGATTTGATTTTTTCAAATTTGATAAATTTTTTTTATTTTAAAAAGTTTTAATTAATTACATTTCATAATATTTAATTTTATGAATATTTATTATATGTGTGTGTATATTTATTTATTTCTTTCTTTTTGAGTCAATTCGAGCCGAACACGAGCGAACAAATGTTTGTTCGTGTTGGGCTCGTTTATTTTTCGAGCTTAAAAATTTGTTCGTGTTCGGTTTGTCAAGCTTAACGAACGAGCTAAACACGAACTGTTCGCGAACAACGAGCCAAATTGACAGCCCTAGCCCTCAAATGATCCCTTCATATAGCATTAGGGCTTCACATTCGCTCAAAACATGCCAAAGTAGATCAAATACACATGTTGGACAAATGTCAACGTAGCTACATCGTGCAAGACATAGTTATGCGGCAAGCTTGCATAATTATGTTGTCTCCTTGCTTTCATGGATAAAAGACCCGACATAATTACGCTAAGGCCCGACGTGTCACGACCGGGCCTAAGATTTGGAATTAACCAAGACTAAAATAGATAGTCGGACAATAAAAATCAATTTTGCTATTTAATTTATATCACTAACGGTTTAATATTCAAATATTCATGAAGGGGCCACAAAAGAAAGTCATTTAATTAAGTAGAAATTTATACATTTATGATTGTTGTTCTCGCCTTCTATACAAATTTTCTCTTCTTTCTATTTATCATGTTCAAAAGCTTAAAATCTAAAGAAATATTAAACAACATAATGAGTTACCTAGCAATAACCTAGGATTAATCACACTTCTAAACAATAGCAATTCAAAGAAAAGAAATTAATATGCATGATGATTTTTCATATCTCTATATTAAAGCTATAATATATTATTCTTTCATATTCTTATAAGAAATCTTAGGTATGATATTGTATGTATCAATGATCTTTTCTAAATAAAAATACTTAAATATTCTATATGTATTACTTTAACTTTACTTTTATTTTGTACATTTACATACACATTTGTCTGTCCAGGGAACACTGTCAACAAAACCTAGCACACTTGTGGTTGATATTATCTCATTACCACAGCATTTAATGATTTAAATATTACAATTGTCTGGGATGGAAAAACCCTTACCTATCCTTGGTTGATATTCTCTCGTCGGCACAACGATTAGCTATGTAAACATCTTTTCTTGGGTGTTAAGTTCTGTCTACTCATCCCTGACTGATATTATTCTGTCGGCGCAGCAGTTAGTGAACTAACCATCAAACTTGTCTGGGTATGTGGAAAAACTATGCGTGCGGGTATATTGCGTCTCTTGTTTGTACTTTTAGGGTGAACTTCTCCTCTGAACATGCATATACAAACATTTATGTATAAGTTATTTCCTTTTTTATAACATATTTTATTCTGAAGCATCTCATTCATATGCTAACATGCTAATGCTGGAGTAAGGCCAAAACACAATAAAATACAATTATTATTATTGTATTTAAAGGGGTTACACGATGACTATTCAAGCAAGAACAATTGCTACAATCACATGTGACTCTATATGGTGTGAGCGAGGATGGAAGGTTGTCGGTCGGACAACATGTATGAAATAGTCGGAAGGTGGGCGTGGCAAGCATGGTCGACAAGGGTTGAGGTTGCTTCAGTTGGAAGGGGTTGCAATAGTGTGGGTTGGTTGGAAAGCGCTACAGTGGGAAGGAGCTACTATGCTGTGGGGTTTGTTGTAAATGGGGTAATGGGTGGAGAAACAACAGGGTGGTTTGGTGCTTGTTGTAGGTGGAAGGAATGTGTTGCAGTGAGAAGGGGTTGCTATGATGTGAGTTTGTTGTAGATGGGGTTACGGGTGGAGAAACAACGGGCTGGTTAGGTCTCACGACAAGGAAGCAACAAGCTGGTAGGAATTACGGTAGGGGGAACAGTAGGCCGGTTGGGTTTCATGATAATGAAAAAACAAGCTAGGGGGACTGGTTGGGTTTCATGGCAAGGAAAGAGCAAGGGTGGATTTAGAACAGTAGGTTGGGGCGTGGGATGAATTCCAGAGCAGTAGGTGACGTGGGATGGATCTCAGTCAGCAGGTGACATGGGGTGGCTTTAGAACAACAAGTGACGTGGGTGTTGGAGGGCTACGACAACAGGTGATGGAAGCAAAAGGTCGGTACGATAGGAAAGGTCATGGGGTTAGTGATTGGAATCAAGGAAGAGGGGTTGTGGAGGGGAGTGAGTGAAGGATAAATGTCTCGTTTGGGTTAAGCTAAAATTGGAGCATCACTCAGACCCTTGGAGACGATCATTATCTCAGTCGAAGCACCTTCTGTTGTCAGGTACAACCCCCAGAGGGGAAGAACGCCTCAAAGGCAGTAATTGAAATCAGAAATCAACAAAAGCATCCACATCCTATGCAAGTGCAACATAATATAAAGGATCCCAACATTAAGATATAGGAACGAATTTGCAATTGGGATAAAAGTGGAAGGTAGTTGAAAAGTTAGGAAATGAGTAGGGAAGAATTGGAATTGGAAAGAAATAGAAATATGAAAGAGAATAAAAAAGGCAAGCAATAAAGGAAGGAGTTCAAATTGGATGGAAATAGGAAAGGGGATGGAAAAGAAAAGGAGAGAGGGCGGGAAGGGTTGGCCTGCAGTACTATAACAATTACTGTACCGCGTCCGTGACACTATAGCAGCTACAATACCTTGATTGATACGCTCTTGCGTCAATCTCAAATAAAAAAAATTTGGTGTGGGTGGCTTGGGTAGAGGTGGATGCTAGGGAACCCTACTATAGGACTAGTGTTGGACTAGCTCTGATACCAAATGATGTCGGAGTTACACTAAATCTCTTCAAACTGGGACAAAACGACACAATCACATGCGACTCTCTAGGGTGTGACCGAGGATGGTGGGCTGTTGGTTGGACAACAAGGAATAGTGAGATGTGGGGGCGACAAGCATTTTGGTAGGGGTTGGGGTTGCTGCAGGTGGAAGAAAGGGGCTGCAATGGTGTGGATTGGCTGATGGTGGAAAGAAGGGCTGCAATGGTGCGAGTTTGCTTCATGTGGAAGGGGTTGTTGTGTTGTGGAAGGTTGTTATAGATGGGGTTACTGGTAGAGAAAAAGCAGGCTGGTTGGGTTTCACGACAAGGAAGCAGCAGATTGGTAAGAGTTATGGTAGGGGGAACAAAAGGTTGGTTGGTTTCAGTGCAGGGAAATAGCAAGTTTGGGGGGGGGGGACTGGTTGCGTTTCACAGTAGGAATAGAGCAAGGGTGGATTCAGAACAGTGGGTTGGGGTATGGGATGGATCTTGACCATTAGGCGACATGGGATGGATCTCATTCAGCAGGTGATGTGGGGTGGATTCAAAATACTAGGTGACGTGGGTGTTAGAGGGCTACGACAGCAGGTGAGGGAAGCAAAAGGTTGATGTGATGGGGAAGGTAGTGTGGTTGGCAGCTGGAATCATGGAAGAGGGGTTGCATAAGTGAGTGGGAGAAAGATAAATATCTTGTCGGGATTGAGCTAAAGCCGGAGCACCACTCAGATTCTCAAAGACGGTCACCACCTCGAATGAGTTATAGCCGGAGCACCTTTTTGTCTTCGGATACAACCCTAGAGAGAAGAACGCCTCAAAGGCAGCAACTGAAATAAAAAATCATCAAAGGCCTTCACACCCTAGGCAAACACAACATAATATAAAGGATCCAAGCACACATAAATAAGAAGGGACTTGAAATTGGGATATACGTGCAAGGTGGTAGAAAATATAGGCAATGAGTAAAGAGGAATTAGAATTTGAAAGAAATAGAAATATGATAGGGGATAGAAGATGCTTGCAATATAATAGGAAGGAATTGGATTGGATAGAAATAGGAAAGGGGATGGAATAGTAAACGAGAGGGGGAGGGAAGGGATGGCTAGTGGTACTGTAGCAGCTACAATATCACGTCTGCGACACTGCGGTAGCTAAAAAATCACTAGTAAGCTCTAGTTTCACGTACATTCTTTATTGTGCAACTAATCATCATATATATCTCTCATATTATGCATATCTCTCATCTCTATATCTTGCTCATCATGTCTATCATACATATCATGAATCTCATGTATATTTTTTATAGTTTTTCTGTTATACATATTATCTCTTTCTAAGAATATGAAAAATCTAACTAAAATAGAACATACATAGAGTCAAAGAAATATTTTGAAATAAAAAATATTACTGAAATTTAGAAATATAATTACTCACATTGGTTGTCATGTAGATTTTTAATTTTCAATAACTAGTTAGACATCACAATAACATTTATGTTGATAATAATAGCCTATAGACCGTAATATCAAACTTTAAAATTCAAGCAATTTTCATTAATTAAATTACTCTTCATTCTCTTAAGTTAGTATAGAATTATTTTACTTGAAATTAATGGACCCATCGTACAACTACTTTCCACACGTTTGCCTTAACTCGTTGCCTCAAGTAAATAACCTGAAATTTGCAAATATCTTAGGATTTCATAATATCTTGACTCATTAAGTGATTTAACTCAAAACATAACCGATTTGCCAAAGCATACCTCAAACAAGCATCACGACACAACCGAACCTTACCGATACTTCCAATTGTTCTTCTCTCTCTTTTTATCATTTTACTCCTATCTATACTGATATCTCTTTAAAGATCCTCACGAAACTTCACAAATCAATTTTGTCACTAGAGCAGCCTCATCTCCACCACGACGATCGAAAACGAAAAAGATTCATGATTCGTGGCAAATCTCAAAATGAAAGTGTGATGACTTATAAAAACATCTTAAATATTGCAATTGAGAGTTTCACACTTACCAAAATTTCCCTGGAGCCGCTACCATGAGTTGCGGCTTCACTACAGTCGCACGGTTTGTTGCTCGCCCCAGCACTTTAGCAAGTGACGCGGGTTCCTTCAATCGAGTTGCAGAAATCACAGAAAGGGGGAGAGGCTTCGTGCGACTTGCGCTATGTGTTGAAGGGACCCGAATGTTGGAGCTACGAAATCCTGCTACCGAGCATGATGGCAAATAGGGAGAGAGCTTCAAGTGATCAAACGAGAGCGGAGAGAGTTATTCAAAGGGTCTGGAATGAGGATATCCCTCTTTAGACGCATCAAGAGCGCTAAACTTTGTGAGGTAAGTTGGTTGGATATAGTAACGACGGGGGATTAAAGAGGGGTAATTAAGGGTTAATTAAACTTAATTAAACATAGAACTAACAATTTTTATTTTTTTCCAATCTTTTTATAATTTATATATCTTATTATATATCTAATTAATCTATTTGACGTGTAGAATTTTATAAAATTGATTTGGTTGAAATCTAAGGGATGCAAAATTTAAGGAACATTATAAAGTTGCTAAAATTTCACAATTTTTTATTATAATCCCCCTTCATAAAATTTCATCCTCAAAATTTAGAAATCTTACTTCAATTGTAAGGATGAAACATAAAATAATTTTAAAAGTATGTTCCTTATTAAGTGGTAACTAAAACATATGTGATAAACTATATATCTGATAAATCCAACATAACACGCAAAGCGCAATTCATCCATCAAACTCTATGCATCAGTATGAGTGGCAACATGTTCTTTTGGTTGTTGATGAGTTAAGGAATAAACTCTTGGTTGGATATTCTTTTTGGTTGCTTCTTTTGATTGGCACTTTCATAAGAATTAATGTTATTTATGATACCACTTTTGTCATGACCTGGATTCGGTCATTACACGAAAAAATTACGTCAGCCATCTAAAATGTGTAGCATCGTGTTTTGGCTCCGTGAAGCAAACTCAAAATCTAAAATATATGTCACACCTAACACCTAAACTTCAATTTTTACATGCATACCACTTACAAAATGAAAATAATAGCACGATTAGACTTTACCTTATTCAATGTTTTCTAATAGGAACAGAGCGGAATGATGAGAAATATGGGAGTTAGGGTGGTCTCTGCTCAATCGTTATCTTCCCTGCTAGCTGTAATGGTCGGCGATTGTTTCGCGATTGTTTATTCTGGAAGTAGATGGTTTTGAGCGAAACCAAAAGAGAGTGCGAAAGGGAAGAGGGGAGCTTGCGAGGGTTTCGGGTAGATGGCGAGACCAACAGAGAGCGCAAAGAGAGAAATGAAACTTAGGCACGCATGATGAGTATATTAGGTCATCTGCATCAGATTTCTTTCTGATTTGTGTTTGACTTAGTTCAATGCTAACAAGTCAAATTTTTGTGTTTCTTTGTTGGATGCAAATTCAATGCTAAATTCGTAACAACTCTAATAACAGTATTGTTGTTTTAAGAGTACTTTTTCCTCAAATTGTTGGACGGAAATCAGACTCAAAATCCACCTCAAAAAATAAAATTTATTATTCACCTCTTAACAGCTGCAAATTCGATGCTAATATTTGCGTCGGAAAAACCCAATGCAAATATTAAATGCTTTTAACAACATCTTCTGTAGTTACGGCTTCCTGGTTTCTCCTTTTCGACTTCCACTTGGTCCAGGTAAGCCTTCAATGTCATCGCCTCCCTCTCCTTCTCTACCTTCGGTTTCGACACAATAATGCATATTTTTCTCCTTCGTCTTCTCCTTCGCACAGCTTGACTCTGCACAGTGGTCGCACGCTTCTTTTTGCAACTTCTTCCTTCCTTGGATAGGGAACGAAAGTTTTTCTTCTCAGTCTCTCCCGTTTTCTCTCGGTCGTTCTCTACGTTGGTTGGAATGAGGAATAATCTGACTCTTAAGTCTTAACCGAATGAGGCTTATCCTTCGTGCCATTCAGTTGATTGTTATTACTATTATTATTAATTTTTTTGTTATTACAATCCCCCCTTCATATAAAATTGTAATCAAAATTTGAAAATAGTAACTACAATAGCATACATAACTCAATAGAAAGTTATGGATATTATTCTTGCATCTAAAA
Source organism: Phalaenopsis aphrodite (assembly GCA_003013225.1). Classification (NCBI taxonomy): domain Eukaryota; kingdom Viridiplantae; phylum Streptophyta; class Magnoliopsida; order Asparagales; family Orchidaceae; genus Phalaenopsis; species Phalaenopsis aphrodite. Next base: position 478,523 of record NEWO01000032.1, on the reverse strand, counting down.
GAACTTCCAAGTAGCATCCTTTTTGGACTTGTGCTTCCATAAAATTTTCATAAATGGAAACTCTCTCAACCTCTTTACGTCATAATCCAGAATCCTTTTAGGCTCCTCAACATAAGTCAAATTAGGTTGGATATCAACTGAGTTTTCTATCAACATACTAGTTTCATCTGCAATATACTTTCTTAGTAAAGAAATGTGGAAAATATTATGCTCTCTTTGCATATGTACTAGTAAAGCTAATCTGTAAGCCACCTTCCCAATCTTCTCCACAATCTCAAATGGACCAACAAATCTGAGGCTCAATTTTCCTGCTTTCCCAAAACGTTGCACTCTCTTCAACGGACTTAACCTTGATAAAAAAAAAAATCTCCAACTTCATACTCAACAGGTTTGTGCTTGGCATCTTAATATTTCTTCTATCTCTCTCGCATTGTCTTCAGTTTGTTTCTGATCAATCTAATTTTCTTAGTATCATCATTGACCAAATCAACACCATTGATCTTTCTTTCACTTGTTTCAACCCAAAATAGAGGTGTTCTACACTCTCTTCCATACAATGCTTCATATGGAGTCATCACAATACTAGTCTGATAACTATTATTTTAAGCAAAATCTACTAAAAGTGTATGTGATTCCCAACTTCCACCAAAGTCAAGAACACATAACCTTAATAGATTCTCAAAGTCTGAATAGTCATATGTGACTACCATCTGTTTGAGGGTGAAAAATTGTACTAAAAGTTAATCTAGTGCCCAAAACTTTTTGAACCTTCTTCCATAGTCTAGAAGTAAACATGTCACCTCTGTCGTAGACGATAGACATTGGCACTCCATGCCATTTTACAATTTGATCCACATATAATTTGGTTAGCTTCTTAACTGGATTTGTTTGTCTAATAAGCAAGAAATGGGCAGACTTAGTCAGTTTAACGACAATCACCCATATAGCATCATGACTCTGACGTGATCTCGGCAAACCAATAACAAAATCCATCGCAGGCTCATACCATTTCCACTCTGGAATTAAATTTTCTGGTGACAGGGGATTGACATTTATGATAAACTATGATAAAAAAATTAATTTTTGCCTCCCAGGTAAATTTATTTTGATGTTTTTCTTATTGCAATCAAAGTGCAAGACATGAATGAAGTATTTGTTTTAAACTATTTAATAAAACAATTTTTCATTTAAGATAACATTAATTTAATGCATTAAAAAAATAATCACTCGGCTTGTTTAGCTTGCTTGCCACACAAGCTCTGTAACCCTTGACCTTTTAGGCTTAAATGTGCTCTAACCAAAATTGCAGTTAAACATTAATATTTTATTAGATATCAATTCCTAATTAAGTAAATTAAACTTTAATTTAAAACATACCTTATCTTTTAAAATTTCTCTATCTTCCTTCTCAAATCCAAAAGATTAGCCGGCCTTCTTCCTCACTTCCTAACAATAATAAAGTTTAATAACATAAACTAATTTAGCTACTTACGTCATTAATTTCACTAATAGCATAAGGTTTAACATCTACCTTATAGGTTTTCAGGTCGATCTCCTCCCTTACCTGCTCGCTTCACAAACTTCCTTTCATTCAAAGTCAAAATTCTTGTATTAAAGTCCTGATTAAATTTTGACATTGCGTTGTATAACACCCATAAATTCATTAAATAGTTTAATAAGAACCTTAACATACATTAAAATTCTTTGGTTGTACGCAACTCTTCCTGTTCTCACACATGGAAATCTTATTAGCCTCCTTTCCTTAAAGTTGCAACTTACTAGTTCTGATCCTAATATAGTTAAGCTTTTTGTTCACGTTAATTATATAATTTCAAGCTCTCATTTATGCATATATCTATATTTAATTAATGTAACTAATTAAAATAACTTTATAAAACTTGCCTTGCCATCGGTTGTCAACCTTACCTGCCTCACGCATGCTAGCTTTCTCCTCTCTCCGGTCTTGACTCACCGCAAGCTTCCCTTCCTCTACTACGCGAGCACAGTGTTGATGGTTTCCCTACTTCCTTTACTTCAACTCAACTCAGAGCATGTCCCCTCCGCCTCCTTCTTCCTTCTCTTCCTCTGCACGCATGCGATCTTGGTTTCCTGGTTTCTCCTTTTTGGCTTCAACTTGGTCCAGATAAGCCTTTGATGTCGCCTTCTCCCTCTCTTTCCTCTGCCTTTGGTCTCGACACAAGACCAGATTCTCTTCCTTCCTCTTCTCCTTCGCATGGCTTGACACTGCACAGTGGCCACACACTTCTTCCCATATCTTCTTCTACCCTCCTCAGCCAGGGCACAAAAGTTTCTCTCGATCTTTCTCGTTTTCTCTCTTCGTTCTCTACATTTTCAAATGAGGAGTAATTCGACTCTCAAGTTATAACCAAAGAGGTGCTTATCCTTTATGCCTATTCAATTAATTGCTATTACTATTACTTTTATTATTATTATTTTTTGCTGTTATTACAGTCTCCTTCACAGAAAATTGCAAAGCTTTTCATCTTATTGTCCCCTTGACATCACGAAATACAAGTACAATGCTTGCATCGTCTCTGTTGAAGCCCATGTCGAACATCTATGTCATCTTTGTGTGTCCATGTTCAGGTCAAACCTGTCATCTCCTTTGCATTCGACCACCATTGTCTTCTGCTCATCCTTGCAGTTGGAGTGTTTGCTCGAAACCGTCATATCTCCTTCTCGTTTGGACACCACTATATCCTACTCTTCCTAGTGGTCGAAGTGTTCGAATCAAACCCTAGATCGCGATTTCATTGTTCTTGCTAAACCGGAAAATCATATTGGACCCATTTTGCTCAATGCAAACCTGCTCAGACAATCCGTCTTGTCTCACATTGCTTCAGTGGTCAAAGTGTACTTCTTGTACAATTGCTGAATAACTGGGATTTGATGTGCACTTTTAAAAACATTGACACGTGTGCCAAAATCCTTGAGGCTGACATGGAGTGACTCGTACACATCAAACAGTGTGTGCAGGACCCATGAGAGAGGTCAACATCCGTTGAAGAAATTTGCACTATAATAGGGTTTGGGGCACCTTGCGTAGATTCTACAACTAACCTTCTTCATGCAAACCCAGAAGTTCCTCAGCCTTCTCGAATACTTCAAAATGAGGCTAATGAGCATTTATGATAATATCTGTTCTTGTGAATTGCTGCAGTCATACTGTGTTTATTAAACCTGTCTGATATTTTTAGCAAGTTTTGAATCTTGATGAACTCTTACGACTTTCTGAAGGATTGCCACTGATAACAAATTGACAATATTGGAAAGAGAAAAAAAATGGTAGATATGTTTATTTCGTTATTATAACATTGAAATACTATATAATGAGAGCTATTTATTTTAATGCAAGAAATTATTATGCTGTTTTGTTCATTTGACATTCTTATTTAATTTTTTCCTATATTTCTGTTTTAAAAAATGTCAGTTCAGCTATGTAGTATGTTATTTGCATCCTTTTCTGACCCAATTCTTTGTCTTTAGGCAAAATGTTTAAACTAGATGTGAAGCTAAGCTTTCATTCTGTACAGTTGCTTTTAAATTTTGTTGTGTTTTACTATTACACTTACTATGCACTGATTCACACAAAGACATCTTCATGTTTCCATTAACTTGGTATAGGTTCACTTTGAAGAAGGATTATCAGCACGCCATAGCACCGGGGAAATCACAAAAATTTTGCCGAAGTTTACTCGTGGAAAAAGTGTCTCTAATAAACTCTCTGAAGAGGAGCTCATCAAGCTTTCTGCTCGTGTTGGCATTCAGGTACCAATGGTCATACATAAATTATTATGAAAAGGGGTAATTTTCTTTGTAAGTACATTAGTGATTTTTAATAGCATCAACGCTTATGTTACTCTTCCAACATTAACGGATGCTTCATAAAATAACTAGCGCCAAAAAAATAATGCGTCTAAATTTTGAGTGCAAACACAACTGTTATCAGATTCAAATCATGTGTATGAGAATTTCTTTCATGATTAATTAAGTGCCTTGAAAAATAAGTTATGACTTTCATTGTGCATAAGCACACTATCATTTTAATGGTGCATCACTATTAATTTAGAATCCGTATGATTTTGAGAGAATAGTCAATCTTGGGTAGTCATTAAAAAGTTTTCAATTTCTGGAATACCAACGATCTGTTCATTCAAATTTTAGTCTTTCTTGTCATTCTAAATAATGACATAGATATCTGTCAAAAATCCTCACAAATGTTCTGTAATAACCAGTAAGATCTAGAATACTCATAATTTTTGTAATTTTTATCGACCTTGGCCAATCTGTGATACCCTATCCATTGATCACATCCGGAGAAATGAGACTCCTTGGCCAAAATTCATATTTAGAGAGTTTTACATTAACATGTTTTGTTTTAAAACTTGTAAAATCGCATGTATATGATCTGAGTGATTGTTTAATTATTCATACACCATAATATTATCTATAAATTTAACCACAAATAAATCCAAACAGTTGAAATATTTTATTCATTAGATTCATAAAAACTATTGGTGCATTACTCAATTCAAAAAACATCACCGCAAATTTGTAATGCCCATATTATGTTTTGACTGCTGTATTTGATGTTTTTTTCCTTAATCTTTAATTGATGATAGTCTGCTTGCATATCAATATTTAAAAATATTTAAGCTCCTTCTAAATAATAAAAAAGATCATTAATTTTTGGCAATGAATTTTTATTCTTATTACTGAGCTTTTTTAATACATTGTAGTTAATATACATCCTAAAATTCTCATTGCTTTTCTTTAAAAATAATATTGAAACTCCACCCTGTTTCATACAATATATTTTTACTAATAACTAAACTAAAGCCTAATTAGAAAGAAGGAATTAGTGAATAAGGACCCACTGGAGTCTTACAACCCAAAATATTGGGAAAGCCTTGCTGCCAGGGTCTACTTGGACAGAGACTCGTCTTTTTTCGATCCCTCAATCATTGGAAGTCCATGATTTGTGGTATTTGCGGTACAGCTGGAGCTCGCTCTGTATGCATCCCACCACCACAACTTTTTTGTTGCTCAATTGTATAGCAGCATTGTGTTGACAACCATGATAGGACAGGGTCTTGCATCCTGAAATTGCTTCTTCTTTTCCTACCTATAAAGCTTAGACACCAACTTAAATGTATAGTTATGTCATAATTGTGATAAATAGGATATAGTATGTTATAGATATAATGCTTTCTGTAGAAAATAAAATAATGAAAAAATCGAAATTCTTTGTTATATGAGGGTCATAAATAAACATATTCAATGGTACAATGTCTTGAGTTGTGTGCTTTAAGTTTATTACTATGATTGGAGCAAAAATTTAACACCCCCTCAAATTAGATGGTATATATCTACCATTTCAAGTTTGTTTATGATATTTTGAAATGTTGGGTCGTAGTATCCTTTGGTGAATATGTTGGTCAATTGATTTTCATTATAATTGTCATCTATCTATATCAACACTTTTATCAAGGTCTAATTTGTATCATGGTTTAGTTAGAGTTTCACACAGCTTGCACTTTGTCATATTAATTTTTTTTATTAGATCTATAACATATTTCTTTTGGGAAAGAAATATAAAAGGCACATTTTTCGATAGCATTGTGCTCCATCGCCATATAATGATAATAGAATCAATTTCATCCCCAAAATTAACAACTTTGGCACTTTGGGCTCTAGAGATGGATCCATGAATTCTTAATGGATCCACAAATTCCTGAAATACCTAGAACTCCCCTTTGTTCTGATTTTCACCATTAATCGTAGTTGATTCTTTTGAAGGATGTTAAAGAGCCCCGATATAGTGAATAAAAAGAGAATTCGGTATGCGGAATAATGTTGAAGGTTGAAACCTTGACCTTAGAGAATAATAACAAAGATTGAAAATGGAAACCCTAACCTTAGAGAATAAGAATAAAATTCAGAAAGGACATACTAATCTTGGTTTGATATCATGTAGAAAATAAAATAATGAAAAACTCTCAAGAGTCTTTACTTTTCGTTTTACAAGAGGAGAGATATATATAAATCTCCCATATGTATTACAAAATAAAAATAAAATAAAAAAGGATGGAAAAGTAATTAAGGTTCGGCGATCCTATAAGAAAGCATATAGATTACAATTTGAGGGTCGAAGAGACAAATCAATTAGAACGACGCCTATGACACCGTTTGACTCGTGTTCCACTAAGTCAATGAGAATGACGCAAAGCTTGGCCTAGTTGAACCAGTCAACCAGTTCAGTTAAGGTCTCCGTCCAATGCCGTGCAAGACTGATCAAATGTTTCAAGGGGTGGGAAGTACCGTACCCTTCCTCTTTCTTCAATTTCATTTTATCATTATATATGTTTGTATGTTTTAGTGTTCAATTTTGTGTTTCTTGATTCAAGAGCTCCTATCACCAGGCTTCTTTTTCCGACCTGACCCATTGAGCTTGGAATTACCAAGGCGGAAATTGACAGTTGGATAGAGGAAACCTATATAACAGTTTCATTTCATCATAAAAATAAACTCCATAACATAAAAGAGTCATTCTAATTCAAAAAAATTATATTTATAATAGATTGTTCATATTGAAATATTTACATTCAAACATAAAAACTAAACCTTAATACCTATCAATTTGCGCTCCACAACACATGTACACCTACTCCTTGGGGTCTATCTAATCTACAACTGGTTTTCCTATAAAAATGTTGGCAATTATTGTTTGAGTTAAAACTACTTTGTGGGTAAATATTTCTAAATTACAATAATTCTCATTTTAAAATATTTTCATAAAAGTGCGATAACAGTAAAAGTTGTGCAGTAAATAAAACCAATTTCATATCATTTCATTTATTTATGTTACACTTCATACTTAGGAGTTACCTTCTAAACGTATATTTTATAAACATATATGTTTAATATTTTTCAACCCACTAGGTAAGCAACCTTTTTCATTTTCTTTTCTATTTTATGCACGGGTACAATGCATTCCTCTGCTAATATCATTAGGGGTGACTTTCATATGCATGCAAATATCATATTTTATTCATTTTATTTTGTATTTAAACTTTTAAAGAAAAGTTGTATTCAACATTTAAAAAAAACATAGACTTTTGCAATTTAAAAGAAATAAAAGCCGGAAATAGTAAAAACATGCATAAATAAATAAAACTATTGTAAAATAAAATCGTATTGCCCACATCAACAGTGTCATTTGCTAACATTTTTCTCAGTTCAGTCTAGTCCTTAGTTGCACTTATAATAATAATTTAAATGTAATTAACTTTTCTTTTAGTGCTAATCTTTTCTTCTATTGCTTCTGAATTTTCTATCATTAGTTCCATAATTTTTATTTATTTAGCTATTTATTTGCCTATAAAAAAGATAAATATACATATATATGCATAAGTGTGCGCTAAACATATATACATATATGTGTAGAATATCCAATTTAATTTTTATGTTAAAGCTTTTATTTTTTTTTTTACAAACCTACTTAATATCAAGTTTTCTATAGCTAAATTTTAATTTTAGGATTCTTAATTTTCTTCTTAACATTAATTAATAAGAAGAATGTTAATTAATTTTTGCAAATTTAATTTTATGCCTGAATTTTTTCCTCTCTTTTTTTCTGCCTTAGCTCCCGCTCCCTCGCCAATCACATATAATTGAAAGAATCAACATTAGGATTTATAATTCATAATCTATTTAAATCAATTACAATTATTAACCTAAATTAATTTAATACTTTAACTTTTAAACCTTTTGCCTTCCCTAACTCATTCGAGTCAAGCGGATCGAGCCTATTAAGGGTTCGGTCGAACACCCAACACCCCTCACACACGCAGAGCTCCCGCACTCAAGCTTTAGCAATCCCCTTTTCTTTCTCGCTCAGTTCTCGGTCTAACCCTAAACAGCTACTTGACCCCCCCCCCCCTTCCTCTTTCCTATGCGAGCCACACAAGTTAGATGGCCCGCCTCCACCTTTCTCGATGAGTTGCGCGACAGGGAGAACTTATCCCCTCCTTCCTCTTCCACCTCTCGATCGACCTCCCAATAGGTCGCACATGCTCTCCTTCCTCTTCTGCAGCTTGGTCAGGACACGAATGCCTCTCCCTCCCTTCTCTAAGCTCGTGCAGGGTTGCTTTAGTCTTCTACATGCAGGAAAATATTGCACGTTCTCCCTTCTCCCATCTCTTTGGCTTAGTTATAGGTAACCTCCTCCTCGACCTTCTTATCCCTCCACTACTACTCCTTTTTCCTCAAACACTTCCTTCTCAATTTCTTCTTCCTCTACCTCCCTTTCTCGCTCTCACCTTCCCCCATCTCTCTGTTGACCTCATTTTAATTGAGGTCTAGTTTTCCAGGATTTAGGGTTGGCATTGTGCATAATTTGCACCTTCGCGCGCACAAATTTTACAATTTAGAGAATTGACACTTTCATTTTCCACAATTCGCATCGTCTGCGCCGTTATTCGTTGAAAGCTTAAATAAAATTTTGAAATTATTGATCGCAGACTTGAATTTTTAATAAAATTGAATTCGACGTTTTTTGGACCTGATCGTCGAAGTTGTCCGGATGACAAAACAGATCACGCTGGTGC
>NEWO01000032.1:441708-466378 GCA_003013225.1 Phalaenopsis aphrodite | reverse complement strand
TATATATATATATATATATATATTATAAATGCCCAAGGGCTAATTTTATTGAAATTGAAAAGATACATAGATGTTGTATGAGAGGACCAAAAAAAAGATGTCTTACCCATACGATAGATCAGACACTAGTATCCTGAAAGGATGAAAACATAGATAAAACATAAAAAAACAAAACTTGCAGGAAATAAGCTGTTTTATGTGTGCGTGAGTTTGAATGAATTGAGTCGGGGAAAATCCTCGTCTTAACGCTCCTATGAGAGGTGTGATCTCACTTTAACGACACCTGCATACCAGGCGTTGTTACCTACGATTTTCTTTTTTTATTAAGATAATTATTTTTTTGTTCTTATTTTTACAATATGTTCTTTTATTAGGGTTGCATCCGTGGACAAATGATGCTTTGGTTGTATTCTACTCCAAGGTGGTGGTTATCTCGTTAATCCCTGGTCGTACCCCAACTTCCTTGTTGCCGCCCAACTTTTCTGTGCCTTTCTTGTTGGTGCCCAACCTTCCCTGCAACTTTCTTGCTACCACCTAGCCTTGTCTGCGCCTGTCTTGCTGTCACTAGGCCCATAGTGCCTCTCCTGCTACTGCCGAGCCCCCTGCACCTTCCCTGCTATATCCCAACTCTGCTTGCGTCCATTCTGCTGCCACCAAGCACCGTCCACTCCTTTCCTACTGTTGTCAAGCACCTTTCAGCTCCTTTCTTGCTATCGTCGAGCCCTTCTGCACCTACCCTACTGTTGCATCCTCCTTAACCTCCATTTGTTGCCACAGCTTCTTTAGCCATTCCCCTCTCCTATCTAGCCAGAGTTTGCCACCTTTTCCCTTTCCCTAGATTCCATTTGTATTTGTATCATTTTATTTCCAGTTTATTTGCTTATTTTCGAGTTACTCAGGTATCATTTGGTATTAGAGCTAGTTTAATCTTACTCTTATCCTAGGGTTTATTAGCATTCGTCTTACACCTTCACCAATTTTTTTATCTTTTTTATCCTCAACCACCGCTTCTAAATATAGACCCTAATCATGCCACCACGAAGATACATGTCAGAACCTGCCTGGGACGAGATATAGAGGGAGATCCGTCGGCTTCAATAGAGGCTCACAGAAATTGATTATGTAACCTAGTGGGAGATTACCCTCGACTATCATCTGGAGAGTCGAAGGGGGAATAGCGATGAGAATCTGTTCCATAAGGAAGACATTAGCGACAAGAAATACCTACCACATTGCTTTAGAATTTATTATCAGATGAGCCCAACAACAAGAAGGATAGTTTGTGGAAGATTTGCATTGATAGCAGGGTCATCAACAAGATTGACATCAAATACTTGTTTCCCATTCCTCACTTGCACGATCTCTTGGACCGGTTACACGGAGCCACCATTTTTTCCAAGATCGAAATACACAATAGGTACACCAGATCTTGTTGAGGCCAAGAGACAAGTGGAAGACTGCTTTCGAGGCACGAGATAGTTTTGTACGAGTGGACAGTTATGCCCTTCAGTTTTAAGTTTAGGTTATATGATATATTTTTAGTGTTAGGGTTTGGGAGAGATCGTCTATATTTGGAATTGTAAGTGTTTATTTTTTATGTATTTTGATTTTTTTTTTTTAATTCTTGTGGAATGGAGCCCTAATATTTTTTCCCTAATAGCTATGAAAGGTCGTTTGTTCCCATCAAATTTGTATTAGAGCCGATTATGGGGTGAGCCAAATTTATAGAAAAATGAAAATCAATGTGGGTCGAGAAAGGAACCCCAATCCAAGGTTTATGGTTGGAATGATCTTTGGTTGAGGAAATTGGGGAGTTGACTCACACATAAGGAAGTTGAAGATGTTGGTAAGAAGAGGTTCATATGGTTGGCTTTATCGTGTGGAGAGATATTTTGTTATTAATGGATTGACGAAAGAATAAAAATTGATAGCGGCGACCCCGTGTTTGGAAAGGAAAGCTCTAGCATAGTGTCAATGGAGAGAAGAACATCATCATCAAAATATGAGAAGAATTCAAAGACGGATTGTTGGAGCGTTTCAGAACCAAGCCAGTAAGGGGTTTATAGGAACAATTTTTTAAATTGGTTTAGGGAAGGTTTGACATGGATTATAGGGAGAAATTTGAGAAGTTATCCGACCGCTCTTTGGAAGACCATATTAACCATTTGAAATTTGTTGACGATATTCGGGGTGTCAGGAATCAATCAAAAGTTGTGGTTGTGTTGGTTGGCCACTATCTAAGATATTGAAGGGGTTGGAGGATACCGGGACTTACAAGATATTATCGGAAGTTCGTGTAGGGTCATGGTTCGATTAGGTGATCGTTGATGGAACAATTGAAAAAGGATAATTTTCAATGGGGTGAAGCTGCAATCCATTCATTTGAGAAGTTAAAGAAGGCCATGATGAGTGTAGCAGTGCTGACGATACCTGATTTTAGCCAACTGTTCATTATAGAGACGGATTCCTCATGCTATGGGTTAGGCATAGTCCTCATATAGTCTCAAAGACTTATTACTTACTCTATCTAAGTGTTGGTGTTGAGAGCCAAATTTAAGTTAGTTTATGAGTGAGACAATTACGACTTGATTCAACACGAGTTTTCTCTCGTCCGCTTTGAGGACAATATGTCTTTTGGGAGGGAAGTAATGTTAGATCAGCATGAATCAATTTAAAAAGAGAAGCGAATTTTGCTTCGTATTGCATAACTGGCTTGACCCTTGCTTCAAATGAAAGAACTTATCTTTCAATCGTAATCTGGATGATGGCGGAATGAATCAATCCTAATTATTGGGCGAAATCGAGTAAAAGGTGAGAAATCGAGCAATTTTAGTTTAAAATCTATGTGAATGGGTGAGCATTCGGGCTATTATAGCTACTACACAATTCTGTTTCAGTGCTAGGTAAATTCGGAAAAAAAGCTACGCATTTCACGCTTATAAGCTATTAGTTTGTGTGTTTTTTTTTTTTTTTTTTTTTTTTTTTTTTTTGTTGAATATTTAACTGAAGCAATCAGGATAAACTTTTGAGTTGTTTTTGTGTAATATCTCAAAGCAATCTTTAAGGAAATGACGAAAATTTCCTTAGATTTTTTTAAAAAACATTGTCGCTTCTACATTAATTGTTTGTTTTGTATTATTATGCTAATGCAAATTGCCGTTATCTTTTGTTTAATCTTTATCTTTTTCTATAAGGCTGTCCCTCTTACTCATTTGAATGCCTTGTAGGTGGAAGTAGTGAAGTCTCTTAATGATAATGAAGGACCACAATGGAGATATTCACTTTTTGGAAATCCCAGCGATCCGGAAACTTTTAGGTAAATAATACATGAATATAAACTATTCAATTTACCACATATTGCCTTGATTGCCTGGAAGTTATTAAGTGGACTACTTACTGATGTGGAATGTGTATCATGCTATTCATTTTTCTAATATGACTAGCCTGCTAATTTTTTTTTATATGGATTATGCTTCAACTAATTCATACAGGATGCCCATTGTTTGACTTGGTGCCTTCACTTACCAATGTGAAAGTGATGTGTCTCCTTTTTTTGAGAATAAATAATTTCTCTCTATATTAGGTTCCAAACAATGTTCTTACATCAGGCTGAAACTACGTAATTTGCACTTATGTTTGGCTTGTTTATTGTAGGTGTTTTTGCTCATTGTTTTATGTTTGATAGCTGCTGCAGTAGCATCTCTCGTTGCTAACACGGGATGCACTTGCGAAGACTTCCCGTGATTCCAGTGCCTGGATTGACCTATTCAGACAAAGGCAAAGTCGATCGGCTAATCCTCTTTGGTTTTGTGTCTTTTTCAACTGTGAGCCCAATCCTAATTATCTAGGGCACATATATTTGCTTCCTGTGTTCTGGGTTTTTAATTTTCTATGTTTTATATCGGGACAGCCGCCAGCGTCTCTTTATCCCTTCGAGAGATGTATTCAAGGGTTCGAGTGGTGCTCTGACTGCATACGAGAGATCGAGTGGTGCTCTGGCCTTATCTCGCTTCTGAGGTGGTGATTATCTTCTTTATTCCTTTGTCCTGCAATCTACTATCATCTTTCGTGCTGCAGCCGTCCCCCGATCAGCCATCCAGTTACCGTTTTCTGCAGTTTCAGTTGTCAACATCGCCTTCCACGCCCTCCTCTTCGCTGCCATTGAAGTTCCAGCCCTGCAACTTCACTGCCACCACTGTTCCATCCCTCGCCTCGCTGTTTTGGCTGCTGTCCAGCCATTTGGTACAGCTGCCGCCACCCAAAAATCCCTTGCCTTGCTGTTATATCGTTGTGCAATCATCCTACATTGTTGTCGTCGCCCAAAAACCCCTTCACCTTGTTGTTTACCATTGCTTGACCATTCTTCCTGCTTGTTGCTGCCCGAGACAGCTTGCACCTGTTATTCTCTCGCTGCACCTGCTCCTCTGCTCTACTTCTCAATCTTGCCACCACCTTTCCAAGCCCATAGCAGCCACAATCATCATCTTTGATTCGCCCTAATTGCATTTTGTGTTGTAAGCATTGTTATTTCCCGTTTCGAGTGTGTTGGTTGTAACTGTCTATTAGCTTTTCCAATAATAATATTTGTTTGTTTAATTTTTTTTGGGTTAACTCCAGTATTATTTGGTATCAGAGCTAACATAATCATAGTCTTATTTTAGGATTTCTAGCATCCACCAATACCCAACACCCCTTTACTGATTTTTTTCCAAACCAGCCTCCGAGAAATTTGTTTTTCCATCTTGCATAATCCCTATAAACCCTCTTCCACCTATTGAAACCCAAACCCCAACCATGCCACCGTATAGACTATTGTCAGTAACCTGTTCAGGAGAAAACACCACAATGCCATTTATGAGAAATTTGTAAAGAGGTGTCCGGGAACCTTCTATAAAGAATGTGATGCGGGAAATCTTCCAATTGCAATAGAAGCTTACTACCTTTGAGAGGAGGCAAGCTAGAAGGGTCGCCCATAGCCACCAATGTAGAAATTAAAAGAATGCAGTGAATTTTTTTGTATCAAGCAGATTCCAGAGATGAAGAACCATTGCACTGCATATTTGACTTGAAATATCAGAGATTCCAGGTCATATGAATTCAAACAAATTCATCGAGTGGCTCAGAATACTGAAATGTGTCTTCGAGTACCATGATGCCCTAACAGATAGAGGGGTAAAACTAGCCACTAACAAGTTAAGGAAGAGTGCTTTTAGTGGGAGAATTTAAAAATTCTTTGATAGTGAGAAGGAAAGAAAAAATTACTATATTATGCAAGATGAAATGGGAGATTGCAGTACCTTTATCTAACATTTTGTTGTCGAACGGATGTTTAGACCCTAGCTTCAGAAGTTGAGAGGCAACATCATCGAATGATTTTCACACATTCTAGGCAGAGTTCCAAGATCGAGCAATAACAGTATGCTTAACGGAATACCCAAGCCCCCCACTTGAGGTGAAATGGATTCAGAGTGAAGAATAGGTGAAGCCAACCAACACTCCTAAGTTTATCCCAATCAGAAAGTGCATCGAGTGCCATGGTTTTGGGTACAGTGCAGCAGACTTTTCAAACAAGGCACAGTCTATTTCACTAAGCAGTTAGATGTTAAAGAAATGGGTAACAAGTAATGATACAATAGACACTATAGAAGGTGAGAATGCAAAGGAGTATCAGATTCCAATTGATGAGTGAGAAAAACATGTAGTTTAAGTTGAGCTCATGAGAGAAGCTTCTACAGAATTAGTATTGGTGGTCTAGTAGAATCTTAAGTTTGAAGAACTGGTACCAGAAATATGGCAGGCTCAGATAAGGGAATTTTAGACTTTTAAGATATATGGTCTAGTTCCTGAATTACCCTACTTAGAGAGATCCAACATGTCAGAGATAAGACTCTGTTGTGCAAATTCTGTAAGACGGTATGGAGTCATTTGGGTAGTAAAATCAGTTCAGCAGTTTACTTATAGTTGATCAGACGGAATGGATAAACCACAACATTGGAAATTGGCTAACAATCTTTTGGGTAAAGAACATCATGCAACAAGATGCAGGTTCCACTAGAGAAGAACATGTTTATCTTGAGTGGTTGTTATTAAAAGTTGCCACCCAGTTTTATACTTTGTTTCAAAGTAGATTCCTCCTTGCTAATCAGATAAATGCATATGAGTACAAGGAGTGGAAGAAGCTATTTATAGATTTGGTGACTCGAGACTTGGTTGTAAGAATACTAATCCAGGTGCAGTTCCAGTCTGGTTGTGCTAAAGGAGGACAGATATTTATTCTATCTGGATGTGTTTTGGAATAACAACACTTACATAATTTTTTTACTGGTAGATTGTTATTTTTCTACCACATTCAACGAGACCGAGCTGACGCCATTCTACGAGGAGACAGAAGCTTCACCGGATAAGGTTGGAGCTCCCCCATCTTTGGGAGACTGTTACGGGAGCATTTCCCACTTACGAGTGGGACGGGGGAGCGTCTCCCTCTTCTGATGTGGGTCGGACGCTCAGGGACTTCCCGCGATTCCAACTCTTAGACCAACTGGTCCAAGTAATCGGAGAATCGATTGGCTACTCCTCTTAGGTTTGGCGTCTCCCTTTAATAGTGGGTACAACCCTAATTATTTAGGGCATATATATTGTTTCTCGAATTTTATGTTTTCAATTTTTTTTTTGTTTTGTATTGGGACAGCCGTCAACATCTCTTTTTTCCTTCGAGGGGTTTATCCACTCCACTGGTAGTGATTATCATCCCTATTACCCTTCCACATCCTCCACACATTGTTCCAGACCTCCCTTTCCCTACTTCAGCCGCCCAAACAGCCACATACCACAGTTTTCCCCTGCAGTCTCCCACTTTTTCTCACTGCCACCCTTCGGGACTGCCATACTTTCGCTGTTCTGTTGTTCACTGTCATCTTCCGTGCTGCAGCTGCCCCGAATAGCCTTCCGGTTGCTGTTTTCTGCAGTTTCAATCATCATCACCGCTTTCCCCTTCCCCCTATTTGCTGTCATCGCAGTTCTAGCCCTCCACCTTCACTCCCCTCACTGTTCCATCCTCCGCCTTGCTGTTTTTGTCGTTGTCCAGCCATCCAGTACAGCTGCCACCAGCCAGAAATCCCTTGCCTTTCTGGTTTGCTGCTGTCCGACCATCCTACATCGCAGCTGTCATCCAGTGACCCCTTTTTCTTGCTGTTTTACCATTGCCCGGCCATCTAGCTACTTGCTACTGCCCAGGACAATGAGCACCTGCTGTTCCCCCACTGCATCTGCCCTCTGCTATTCCTGTCCTTGCCACCACCTTTCCAAGCCCCTAACAGCCACTATCACTACCACCTTCGATTCACCGTAGTCGTGTTTTTTGTGTTGTGTGTGTTGTACTTTTCGGTTTTAATGTGTTGGTTGTAACTGTCTATCGGTTTTTTCAATAATAGTATTTGTTTGTTTATTGGCGTTTGGATTAACTCCGAAATCAATAGCTTTAGCTGATGACGATCGGATTGTGTGTGCTATTACCGGTAATTTATCTGTATATATTCTGATACTGTAGTTGACTCTTTGGAAGTCAGCTTATTATTTTATTTATTCACTGTCCAGTTGTTCTAATTGGCTATAATTGTCTTTATTTTATTTTTTTGAGAGAAAGTAACCAAACTCGCAGTTGATTGATCTAACATGAATTCCACTATGAAATTCTTTGATTTCTGGATGCTGTTGTTTTCTCCCTGCATGTGTTTCTTATAAAAGCCCTATTTGCTATCATGTGCTCTACAGGAGAAGATGTGTGGTTGCAGAGACCCTTGCGGAAAAGCATTTTGATTTGGCTTTTAAAGTGATATATCAATTCAACCTTCCTGGTAATAGCATTATGCTACATACTTGTTTGGTTTGTGAAACTAATTTGTACGGTTTACCATTACTAACTGTAGAAATTAACTGTTTTTTTTTTTTCCTTGCTCTTTTATGTGAACATTTTTTTTTTGTTTTTTGTGAACAATTCTTGTAGCGGTTGATATCTATGCCAGTGTAGCTGCATCCCTTGCTGAGAGGAAAAGGGGTGGTCAGTTAACTGAGTTTTTAAGGAATATTAAAGGCACGATAGATGAAGATGACTGGGACCAGGTAAAGCCTCAACTCGTTCACTCATCTTTCCTTATAATGTGAATGTGGATGTGTGCCTCAGGGTCTGGGATCTGGGGTCTGGGATGTGGGGTTACAATACTTCAGCATTTGAAAGCATTCATCCGTGAACTAACACTTTAAAGAAGATCCAATGGTTTTATTTAGTTAGTCCTCACATAAACCAAAATTACTAGTTTGTCAGAAGTAAGCTCTTAGTTATACTGATGGCCCTAGATGTATTTATGGGGCTTAAAAGATAGGTGAAACAAAAATGAAAATATTCATGAAACACAACCGTACATTCTCTCTTTTTTCTTTTTATTTTTCTTTTATATTTTTTAATTTTTGTTTGGATTATCAGCATCAGCAGCCTTTATAACATTGGATCGGAAAGAGCGTGGTCCTTGATAGTCCCATTGCCATAAATATTTTTTCTGCGTGAAATAAAATAAACCTTCTTTCCATTTCTGTGTTTTATATGGATGTTCTATTTTATTTATTTATTTATTTATTTATTTATTTATTTATTTATTTATTTTATATCCAATTCTGTTCCAAGTACTTAATCATTTCCCTTGCAAATAAATTGATTTTTATTGTGGCCAGCCTTAGTTGTTGATATGAATGAGGTCATATGACGGCATAATTTATACATTCTATTGCAGTTTATTATGGTGCTGCTCAATCCTTCTGGGTAATACTTGGGAACAATGTAAATCCAGTTTATATTTATGAAACTGGAGTTAACCCAATGACAACGGAACTATAACTTCTATTACTAAAATCAAATAATGGTTACAACCAAAATTACTTGGAAATTTGAAATAACATAAAGACACAACACAAATCAAATCTAGAGCTTTGGTTGAGGGTAGTAGTGTTGCGGTTTAAGGGAATATAGTGGTATGGATGTGTTGGCTTCAGCAAGGGAAGTGTCGGCTAACTAATAGGGGCTAGGAAGGGGGGTGCCACAAGAAAGTCAACGTCTAGAAGGGTATGGTGCAGCTGGGAGGAGTGGGTTGCTGTGAAGGTGGTTGGGAGATCTGGTGACGGGATGGACAGAGGGATGGGAAGGATTTAGCGGTAGGGATAAGGTGAGTGGCATGGGTGGCTGGACGTGTAGGAATAAGGGTTAGGCTGCAAGGAGATAGTAAGGTTGTTGTTTTTGGGGAGAGGTTTAGTTGCTGCGGTGACGACAATGATAGAGGCAGCAGAGTTAAGATTGTGGAGGATAAGAAGAGTCGAGGATAATCACCTCCTCGGTTGAGATACGACCGAAGTACCACCCGCCTTCAAATACAACCCTAGAAGAGAGAACAGGGGACGACTACTATTGTCTTTACTTGATTATAATAAAAAAAAATGAAAACCTAAAATACAGAAATCACATATATAAGCCCTAGATAACTACGATTGGATCCTCCCATAGAAAGGCGACGCCAAGCCAACATGGAAAAGCCGATCGGCCCTCCCAGGTTTGGACTGGTTCAGACGAAGGAATCGCGAGATAGGTTGCTACGTCTCCTTTGTGTCTGTGTCAGTCTCTCAGGTTTGGGGGAGCTTCACCTCATTTGTCGAGGCATATACGTTAAAAGTAGCAGGCTATTGTAACTTCCGAGGTTGAAGGATCATTGACTATGGCCTGAGAAGCACCTATATCTCAATGTTGAGTGCACTGTTTTCCAAAACGCATGAGGAGTTCTCCTCAGTTTCGAGTAGTCATCCATATTAGTTCAACCATATGAGGGTGCACTACTAAGCTGAAATGGGATTTTGTGCTAAGTGTACCTTATAGAGTCTTCCAAAGGTAGTCTCGGGTTGGCTCAGCCCTATTTAACTTGAGAACAGACTGACATCCCTCTAATGGTGGCTGCCATAGTGGTAAGGCATCAATCATGTTGTCCTGACATGCTCTCTTTAGTGATTGGGCTTTATTTGGCATTGTCGCCCCTATCCCATTTTCCTCTATCATCACCAAAACATATCCTAATAGCGCTTTTCTGCTGGCACGGGCACCCATAATCTCGGCCTCCACATATGGTAGTATTATGTGCTTGCCATCCTTGGTGAAGAAGTAGGTATTCCTGAACACGTCATGTTGATTCCAACAATCAATTTGTCATGATCTCCCCAACAAAGTTGGCAAACATTTATGGGCAACACATCGCACCAAACCTGATTCTGTAGCTATTTCTCAATCGAAAACCCCAGAAGATACCACCTGTTAATGTTTACTTTATTTTTTTCCCTCAACCACGTTAGGGAGTATGGTTGGGAGTGTATGTGAGTTATGAGGCTCAACCTGTCCACCATTTGTGTAGATGTCACATTCCTGTTGTCTCTTCTTTCAATGATGAGACTACATACATATTTTCCTTACAGTGTAATATGTGTAGAATATGTTATGGCAATGTCAAGCCTTGGTCAGTGGGACCAGTCAAATCACAAGCATCTTGCCCTCATTTGATGGGAGATGGTATTCCTCACCCTTTCCTTTGGCTAACTCTTCTTCGCGAACTTTCTCTACTGCACATGCTCGTTAAAGAACACAACTCACTCATTGGGCAATTAGAGGCGATGTTCCCATATTCATGGCATCTGAACTATTTCTTGCTAAGACTATAGTGGGTGTGCTACACTTCTCATGTTACTTCTCACTCTGAGTGTTTATGGCCTTCACTTGACTAGTCTTCTCAACTCCCTGAGGCATGCTCGTGTTGATGTATCTAACTGTGGTTGGTTGTCTGAATCATGATAGGTTTCTCTTCTTCTTTCGTTGTTCTCCACCCTAAATGCTAAGATCTGAATATCACTCAATGACTGGTAAGGCTGTATCAGAATGACGCTGTTGATGGCAAGCTTCAACCCTTTCAAGTACTTAACATCATGTGCTCCTCTGACTTTGTCAAATCGCATTTCAACTTAAGCTGCATAAACTACATTGTGTTTTCTTCCAGTAATAGGTCACGCTGCAACAGGGGGTGAACTCTCGAGAAAACATCTCGATAGTAGTGTGGTCGCAGCAACTCCCTCTTCATCTTCTCCCATATAGTTATCTTGCTCTACTCTTCTCTATTTCTCTTCCTTCTCAAGTACCACGAGGTACTCTTCTTCGGCTTGGTAGCATCAATCTTTACTTTTCAATCATTTGACATATCCTTTTGTCACGACCCGGCTCGGGGTTTGGAATTAACCAAAACGGGAATGAATGGTGAAAAAACATTCTTTATCATTTAATTTCTTTTACTAACAATTTAATAGTCAAAAAATTCATGAAAGAGCCGCTAAAGAAAGTTATTAAAATTAGCAAGTAGAAATTTATACCTTTTCGATTGTTATTCTCGCATTATATACACATTTGATTATTTTCTATTCATTTGTTCAAATGTTTAAAACCTAAAAGTAATATTAAAACAACCTAATGAGTTATTTAAAGATAACTGTGGAGTAATTACACTCTTAAATTTCAGTAAACCAAGAAAAAGAATTCAATATGTATGCTGGTATTTCATATTTCTAGAAAATATTTTATAATATGCTAGTCTTTCATATTTTTATAAGAAACTTTATATATGCTAATGCATGTTTCAATGACATTTTTAAAATGAAAATACTCAAATCTTCTAAATATATTTATTTTAACTTTATTTTTATTTTATACTCTTTACATACACATCTCTCTGTGAGGATCACTGTCAACAAAATCTAACACACCCTTGATTAATATTTCCTTATCGGCTTTCGTCGACACAATGGTTAATGATCTAATCACAATTGTTTAGGGTAAAAAGACTTTTTCCTGCCTTCTTACTTATATTTCCACATCGACACAGTGTTTAACAATGTAAACATCACAGTTGTCTGGGGAGGTAAACTCTGGCCTACTCGCCCCTGGTCGATATTATATTGTCATCACAGAGGTTAGTAATCTAATTATCACGTCTCGACCCGGGGCTTAGAATTAACCAAGAAATGATTAGCGATCAGACGGTATTAACATTTAAATACTTATCCGCAAAATTATAGAATTGTCCAAAATATAAAAGAGCCACTAAAATTCACTAAGTGCAATAAAAGTAAAACATCCCAAAACAACATCATTTTTAGGCAAAAATATCAAACAAGCACCAACAGTATATCAAAATCTATAAGAAAACAGTGTAAAAAAACTATAAATACATTAGAACAATATACCTGCCACTTGTAGACCCTTCTGTAAACTACGTTTTTTCGGTCGAACATTTTAAGTTACTATTTCTTTTTTATTGAAAGAGATAATTAATTTCAACTCTAAGTTTATCTTAGTGAGTAATTATAATCTTAATATGCATTAAATTATTTTGTTAACGCTATGCATTGATGACCAAATGAAAATGCAGTTTATTTCCTTATAAAACTTCAAACTTTTATGTTAAATGTATCTCCTGGGATGCAGCTCAACTCAGAGCACCACACATGCACAATTTCCCCCCATCCCTTTGATCTCCCTTCAACTAGGGTTCAACACATCTGAACAGAACCAGCAGTGTTGAAGCCGCTCCTCCTCTACTCGCACCTTCTCACAGAGTCGTTCCTTTTCCTCTGCACACGACACTCGAAGCCTCTCGGCTAGGGCACTACTCGCAAGACTCGGTTGACCTTCTGCTTACAAGCAAAGCTTTCTCTTTTATTTCCTCCTTCCTCCTTAGGTTTTAACGCAATCTCACATAGCATGCATAAGTTTCTTCTTCTCCTCCAAATTTGAGCACACGGTTTCTTCTCTTCTTGTGACATCCTCTTGTGTCTCTATCAAAATAGCATGAAATAAGTCTCTTACGAGTGGGTGTGTATCTTCTACCAGCCAACACCTATTTTATTTTATTATTATTTTTTTAGTTTCAGTTATTACATTAACTATCACAATTATTTGAGATTATTGAAAATCTTGACGCTTGTGAGTATACTTGTGTCCTCTATTTGTATCATTAGAGGGTGAACTCAATCTCTGAACATGCACTACTAGCATTCATATATAAGCTATCTCATTCTTCATAACATATATTATTCTGAGACATCTAATGCTTCTATTGACATGCATACTTGTTATTTCCATGTTTTGTCATTTTCATCATGCATATCTCTCATATCATTCTTACCTCTTAGCTCATGCATATCAATTATGTCATGTGTATCTTTTCTATCATGCCTATATTACATATCATGAATCTCATGCGTCTCTTTCATGAATATCTATCATTCATATCTTTCTATCTAACAATATAATGAGTGTATTATATAATATAAATCTAATTGAATTAAAAATTTTAAAATAAAGAGATTAATGAAATTTCGAAATGTAATCACTCACCTCGATTGCTACTCTAAATTTTTGATCTGTGAAACTGGTTGGACATTGTGGTAACTTTTATGTTAATATTAATAACCTATAGAATACAAAATCAAATTATAAGATTTAATCAATTTTCATTAATCGAATTATTCTTCTGAAGTTAGCATATGATTATTTTTTTTGAATTTACGAAGCCTTCATACAACTAGCTTCCACATGTTTACCTCGAACTCATCGCTGTAGGCAACTACGTGGAAATCTTAAATGACTTGAGAATTTAGAATATCTTAGCTCATTAGGTAATTTAACTTAAAACATAATTGGTTAGCTTAAATGTATCTTAAATGGCTTCTCAGCAACCCAACCTTCTTCCGAAGCTGCCAAAACTTCGCGCCCTCTTCTTCTTATCACCTAAACCTTCTCCTATCTTTGCTAATATCTTGCTAAGCCCTTCCAGAAGTTTACAAACCGCCTACGACACTTCTGACACAAGCTTAGCGCCTCTGATGGTTACCGGAAATGCAAAAGAGGCATAATTTTTGGCAATACTCAAATTGAAAAGGTAAGGAAGAAAAAGAATATCTAGAATATCGCTAAAGTGAGTTTTGTAAATTTAGGTTTCATTCAGGAGACCTGAATCGTTAGTTGCGGCACTCAGGGGGGGCACTTGCCTAACTTTGTTCTCGTCTGGCTACAGTAGTCGAGCGTTGGAGCTTCGCAGGAATAGGAAATCAAGAACGGGAAGGCTTCGTGCAATGCCACCGAGAGTAGGGTGAGGGATATCACAAGAAGGGAGGAATTTCAAAGGCTATGGAATGTCATTCAACTCCATCGAGAGGTCATATCGCGTGGGTAATGTTGGTGGGAACGGTGAGGGGATTAGGGATGATAATTAAAAGTTAACCATGTTTAATCAGCTTATAACTTTTGATTTTCTTTATCATCCAATTTGTTCATAATTTAAATATAGTATTATATATCAAATTAATCGATTTGACGTGCAGAATTTTATAAAATTGATCGGTTGAAATCTGAGGGGTGTGAAATTTGAGGTATATTTTAAGTGGACAAAAATTTTACCCAATTTCATTAAACTAGTTATTACATTCTCTTATTTTAAACCCACTCGACGGTCTGCAACCACTCTATGAAGTCATTTGGAATCATCCTTCTCTCGAAGTTCAATATTCCCACTTTCGCTCCTGAGTCTCTTTATACTCCAATAGACACTTCATCTTTGTATCCTCCAACAAGTACTTCTCTATATCTTTTTACATGCATTTTATCCTTGCATCCTTTAACTGAAACTTCATCTATCGGCCTATTCTGATATTGTATCTCAAAGCGTCGTGGCATGTCTTTTCTGTTGGAATCATCCCTTCGGAAGGGATTCATGTGTTCCTCTCCCTCTCTTCGTCGGATCCGCTACCACACTCAACAGCGACCTCTGTTGTGGTCCTTTTTCTCAATGTCTGCGAGTTGTTGTAGCACTCGGAGGAGTTCCTGTTGTATCTCTCCCATGGTGAACTCTTGATCTGTCTGATAATTGCCTCCTTTGTGGCATGATTTGGGTTTTAGAGCCAAAGGGGTAAAAGGGTGTGTAGGGGTGATGTAGAGTGGAAAAGAAAATTTTTAAGTGGCCAAGTTGGAAAAATTAGTAATGGGGAGGGGTGTTGGGTGGAGATGGGGCAGAGTATTAGTGGCTGCTAGAAATCCTAGGATAAAATTAGGGTTAGCCTATCTCTAATACCAAATGATTATGCGAGGCTTGGGGCCTGACTAAACTCTTTAATAGGTTCAACAGAGGAGGGTCTTGGTCTAGCAAGAGGATTTGGTGGCTGAGATAAGGTGAGTGGCTTGGGCGGGGTGGATTGGTTGGAAGAAGGGTTGGGCTGAAGGGAGACAGGAATGTTGCTATCTTTGTGGAAAGGAATGGCTGCAATGGTGACGGTGACAGCTGGCAGCTGCAACAAAGGTAAGATCACAAGGGGTGAGGAGAGTCAAAAATAATCGCCGCCTCAAACGAGCTACAGTCGGAGTACCACCCACCTTCGTATACGACCCTACTAGAGGGGAGAACATGAAATGCCTACTGTTGTGTCCTGATAGAAATATAATAGAAAAATTAAAAACTTAAAACACATGAATCACATATATAAACCCTCGATAACTAGGCTTGTATCTTCCTATGGAAAGAAGATGGCAAACCAATGTGGAAGAGCTTATTAGCCCTCCGAGGTCTGGACCGGTTTGGTCGACATGAAGGAATCACAGGACAGATTCATGCAGCTCTTTTACAACCGCGTCAAGTTGTTAAACAGTTGCTTGAATGATTACAAATAATATTTGCTAAATGGAGAAATTTTCTTGGTAAATGTCTTGAAGGTGAATTAATCAGATTTTAAAGGTAATTTCATTGATGAATTGTAACAGAATTGGTTTTTAGGGTTGCTATTCATATATTTTAGCTATTAAATTAAATTGACATAATGCATAAATAAAGTTGGCACACAAAACTGAAAATGTTGCACCTTCTTATTCATAAAAGCCATGCAAGGGCTTAATGTTATTGTTGGACGACAGCATCTGTTCAATAGTTAGTGTACCGAACACTTTGTTATCCAGCTCCTACTGGTTGGAAGGAATTGAACATTATATTTTAATTTCGAAGTGAATCAATTTATGTCAAATTTGCAAAATTTTGCTAGGATGAGGTGTGCTCAGTTACTAGGGGCAAATTTTGGTTCACCTAGAATAATAGGTTAAATGCAGAATGCTTTACATATTCTTAAAATGTGCTCTTCTACTTTCTCAAAAAACAGTTTCTAAACAAGTATATTAATGATGAATAATCTCATACTTATGATGATATTAAAAGAGTGATGATCAATGTTCTGCATTTTGATAGGTGTTAGGTGCTGCTATCAATGTTTATGCCAACAGGCATAAAGAGCGACCTGATCGTCTCATCGACATGTTAATTAGCAGCCACAGGTATATTCTCCTCGCACATACCCGTTTGCCTCTTCCTGAATATGACAGAGTTTGGAACCACAAATTTGCAATTGACTTTTTTGTTTTTTGCTTTTTGTTTTTGATGTTTATGTTGACTTGCATGGATAGTATTATGAATAAAATTGTCCCAGATAAGAAAATAATAATGCAAGGTGCCTCTAAAAATTCTAAGCATCGTATAAATTGCTTACTAGTAGAAAAAATTGAAAATGAGTGTAAAAATTCCTCAAGTGATATTTGGTATTAGATTAATATGGAATATGGATCTTGATTTAAGGTTTGGGAGAACCAAATTTTAAATGTTTAAGTTCCACTAAAATCTTCTTATAAGAGAAGAGCAATAGTATAGAGGAACTTAATTTTGATATCATGTTGGCCTGTTTGGATCCCTGATTAGTAAATTTAAAGTGACCACAAAATGGAATAGAACATCTATAAAGTCATTTATTTTCTCTTTTTTTTTTCATCAAAATGGTAAAATGTTTTATTATCTTGTGAAAATGATATATAGCGGTATGATAGATTACAGGGATGGAAAAAAATTACAGTGATGTTACTATTTGACAGTGGCGGTTATATTAGCTCTTTAGATTTATCAAATAGGATATCCTTATTGATTGACATAATATGAAAATTCGATTATTATTATTATTATTATTACATGTCGATATTGTTTATTGGGTAAAATACAATTTTCATTCGATAATTTTTTTTATTTTTTACTGCCATTATAGGTTCATAGATTATTTGAAAATAAACTTTCAACCAATCGTGCATAATACTATATAAAGAGGTTCTGTAGTTTGACGTGAAAGTGAGCATAGTATAGGTTGCAGTAGAGAAGCATGAGAAATGGTATCATTCGATTTTGTTTAATTTTTTTTTTCTTTTTATTAACCTAATTAATACTTTTGTAAGTAATTTTATGCTTTTGTTTTATTTAGGCTTTTTTTCCAAAATAAATACAATCATTTCTTCAATCATATGCATGAATAAAATTGTTTGCAAGTATGTTTATTATGGCACGTAGACATGGAGGTGCATGTGTAGTTTGGTATTCCTTTTGTTGCATTTTCCTGGCACAAGCTTTATTATCAAGCATTATTTAAATTTTTCATGAACTTATACAATGAGCTAGACTTCTTGTACCTTCTCTATTGCTTTACATTGTAGTAAGGCACTTGCTGATAAACATGATTACACCAATGAGAGCTGATGATGTATTTGTTCCATGTAGCATACTGCAACAAGAAATTTCTATTGTTAAATGTAGTCTAAGGAAATTTAATACTTACATAATGATTAATGTAATAATAATATGTTTCATTTACAAAGAAGCGTCATTAAATCAATTGAAAGTGTCACGACTTAGCTCGAGAGCTTGGAATACCATGATGAGAATGGATGATCAGATGGAAGAAATTAACTATCTAAACATTTTTCTTTATTAAACAAAATCATGTATTATATAAAAGAGACATTCTATTACACAAATTTAAGCTATAAACATTCGTTCAGATTTAGAACTGTTACAAAAAGAAAACTAAAAGCTTAAACTGCAGTGCCTATCTTCTTAAGGTTCTCGACATCTTCACACATACTCCATAAGATCGATCTATTCTATAGCAGGTTTTCTTGAAAAATATTAGCAGATGAAACTATGAGATAAAATACTAGTAGGTAAAATGTCTCTAAATTATAATAATTCTCATTTTAAAGTTGTTTTACAAAATCACATAGTAAGCAGTAAAAAAACTGTAAGTAGTAAAAAGAAAACAGTAAAGAATTTAGTTTCCTTATAATTATATTTGTCAGTAAGAGTCATCGTCTAAATGTGTACTAAAAGTATATGTTTAATATTTTTCAAAACCCATCAAAATGGTAAGTAATATTTTTTTTTTTTACATACACGAGTATATTGTATCATTTGCTAGTACCATTAGGGAGTGACTTCACATATGCATGCATATATCATATTTTGTTTTTTTCTTTTATTTGACATTTAAAAAAATAGGAAAATTGTATTTTTCACTTCACTAATCATGTCCCCTGTCTGTACCATTAGAGGGTGCTCTGAACATGTGCATACAAGCATCCATATATAAATTATTTCATTCTTCATAATGTACATTATTTTGAGACATCTTTGTGCATCTACTAACATGTATACTTATTATGTTGTGCAACTATTCATCATGCATCACTTTCATACCATCTATAAATCTATCTTATGCATATCTTTTATATCATGCATATTTTTCCTTTATGTCTATCTTAAATGTCTATCTTACATATAATGTCTATCTAAATACCATTCATCTCAGGCATTTCTTCCATGCATGCACATCTTTCTATACCATGTTTATCATGCATATCTTTTCTATTTAACAATATGAAAAATTCACTACAATATAAATCCAATTGAATTAAAGTATATATATAAATCAACTTACACTTTGAACTAAAAAAAATTACTGAAATTTAAAAATGTAATTACTCACCTTAGTTTTCACGCCTAACTCTTAATCTTCGATTGTTAGTTGGAGATTGCGGTGACTTTTACGTTAAAATTAATAACATATAAGAATAATATTAAAATTTAAGACTCAAGTAATTTCTGGTAATCGAATTAATCTTCTTAAAACTATCGTAAGATGAATTTAGCTGAATTTATCGGATCCCTTTACAGTGAATGACCACACTTGAGTCTGTCGCCCCGGTAAACAACCGAGAATCCACAATTAACATCAGATTTAAATATATTTTGGCTAATAAAGTAATTTAACTAGAAATTTAAATGATTTGCTAACACAAACCTTAAACAACTATTTCAACGAACACTCCTTTTTCAAAGTTGCCAAATCTGCTTCTCTCTTCCTCTTAACTTCCCAATCTCCTCTTTCACTTCACTAATATGGTGCAAAAACCCCTACAAAAACTCACAAAGAACTTTCGATGCTTGCGTCACACAATCGACGCCTCCGATGGCTACACGAAGAAAAAAAGCATGGAAAACGAGACAAAACTCAAAATAAAAGTGCGAGGAAGAAAAGAAATATCTCAGATAGCGTGAAATACAATAAAGGCATCAAACAAAGCCATGAGAAAGTTGGTTGTTGATGATTGTACCAACCTGATGAAGAAGATTGATGGGAAACTGTTGGGATGGGGGAATCGCCACCTGTGGTTGGTTGGATGTTTCATCTTGATTAACCATTTATTGCTTCCTATTGCTACTTTCTTTTAGACGCACTCAATCCTTTGAGCTCCATTTTGGAGTTAATTGAGAAGGCTTGCAGAGCTCTTTTATGGGATAAGGGACCTAACAGGCGCAGGCTGCATTACATCGCAATGAAGAAGTTATGTTTATCGAAGAATCAAGGTGGCTTGGATTTTCATGCGGCGGAAAACTAGAGGAGACCTTCAAGAGCTTGGCTGGCCGGGGGCTTTTTGCATAAGCCAAACTCCTTTCCATATAATTGCTTCATTGAGAAATATGGAGCGATTCCATGGTCACGTTGGCAATAAAACTGTTGAAAGATCTCGAAAATAATTATAATTATGTTCAATATTTATTATAAATCTATATTTAGAGGGTTATAAATTGTATGAAGGATTTTAGGTTTCTCTATTTATTTTTCCCCTTAATTAGAGAGATTATTTGCCTCTTATATTTGTTATTATTTATTTCCTTGTTTACTATATTATGTTTTTATTGTTTTTTTTATCAGTGAATCTTGTAATGGGTATTCATACCCCTCTTTACATCAATAAAATTAAGCTCTCTTATGTTTTTTCCATTGATTTCATGGGTATCAGAGCATGAATAAAAAAATTCCAAAAAACCCTAGCCTATCGAAGCTTTCTGTTTCGCCTGTCGAAGCTTTCTGTTTCACTGCTGCTTGCTGAAGCTTGTTGTTTTGTCGTTACTGCCCAAAAATTTGTGAATTGTGTAACAGTGGAGATGGCTAAAAAAAAAACTTGCGTAGCCGCTGAAACGTCTACTTGCACAGCCTTCTTCTTGCACAGTCGTTTTCTTGTGCAGCCGCTTCCTACGTGACCTGTGGTTGCCACTTGCAAAGCTTTTTCTTGAGCAGCCGCTGAGACTTCTTCCACCTCCTACAAAGTCGAAACATCTCTTCCTTCTATCATGTCTGAAAATTCAAATGATTCTGCTACCTCTATCCAGCCTTCCACTCTGTTATCTGTGTCCGCACCACCCCCTCTAGAACCACCGAAAATCATTCAGCCCAGATCACCACAATCCGTCTCAATGGTGATAATTTTTTACGCTGGTCACAATCAGTGAGGATGTACATTAGAGAAAGAAGGAAGATATGCTACCTAACAAGAGAAGTTCGTGAGCCAGCCACTACAGATCAATCCCATGCAACCCGGGATGCAGAAAATTCCATGATAATGACATGGTTGGTGAACTCCATGGAAGAAGAGATACGCGCAAACTATATGTGTTACTCTACTGCCAAAGAACCTGGGAGAATGTGACTCAAATGTATTCA
Organism: Phalaenopsis aphrodite; assembly: GCA_003013225.1. Classification (NCBI taxonomy): domain Eukaryota; kingdom Viridiplantae; phylum Streptophyta; class Magnoliopsida; order Asparagales; family Orchidaceae; genus Phalaenopsis; species Phalaenopsis aphrodite. Next base: position 445,396 of record NEWO01000032.1, on the reverse strand, counting down.
GATATGGGTAACCAATCTCAGGTTTATGAACTTTCCCTGAAACATGGTGATATTCATCAAGGTAATGATTCTGTCACAAAATATTTTAATTCTTTGAAGAGAATATGGCAAGAACTTGATATGCTTAATGATCAAGAGGGGAAGTGTCCTGATGATGCTAGTAGGTATAAGACCATTGTTGATGCAAATAGAATTTTTAAATTTCTTGATGGACTTAATAAGGAGAGTTGGACAAGTTTAGGGGCAGAATTATTGGGATAAATCTCATGCCTTCAATCCATGAGGCTTTCTCAGAAGTCCACCGCGAAGAAACTCTAAGAGGAGTGATGCTCAACAAGGAACTCACTCTTGCCAGCATACCTGAGACCTCAGCATTCCTTTCTGAGGTTCATATCAGTAAGCGGATTGTTCCACATTCACAGAAGAATAAGGAGAAACCACTAGTGTGGTGTGATCATTGCAACAAGCCACGACACACTAAAAAAATCTGCTGGTACCTCCACGGTAAACCTGCTGATTGGAAGCCAAGAAACAAGCGCAAGCCACCTACGACGAATACTGTTGTCGAACAAAACATCCCATTTAGCAAAGAGCAAATCGATCAACTCCTGAATCTGTTAAACCCTTGTTTGGCTACTCGTACTCCAAATTGTTCGATGGTACATATTGGTAGAAACTAAACCCTTAGATTATTGATTTGGGAGTTTCTGATCATACGACAAATTTACACAATTTATTTCATTCATACATCTCATGTTCTGGTCATGAAAATGTTCGTATTGCTGACGGTAGTTTCTCTTCCATTGCTGGAAAAAGAAACACTAACCTGTCCAAAATTATAGGTCTTAAATCTGTATTTCATGTTCCAAAACTCAAATGTAACATTCTATCCGTCAGTAAACTTTCAAAGGATTCTAACTGTCATGTAATTTTCTGTGAATCTTCTTGTGCTTTTCAGGATCAGAAGTTTGGGATGATGATTTAGAGAGCTAAAAAGATAGGAGGACTTTACTACTTTGAGGACACTATTCCTAGTAAAAAAAAGGTTCAAGCTTACAGCAGTATGAGTTTGAACCCTGCAATAGAAAAAATAATGGAATAGCATCTTAAACTAGGTCATCCAAGTTTTTCTAATTTAAGACATTTATTTCCTAATTTATTTAAAGGTGTTAATTGTGTTTTACTTTAATGTGAAACATGTTATTTGACAAAAAGTCATCGCATAAATTTTGCTCCAAAATCTTACTATCCTTCAAAATATTTTTTCATGATCCATAGTGATGTTTGGGGACCTTCAAAAGTCAAAACATTATCTGAAAAAAAGGAATTTGTGACGTTTATTGACGATCACGCCAGAATATATTTTATCTTATAAGCAAAAAATCAAATATTGAAAAAAATTTTAAATATTTTTACAACATGATTGAAACTCAATTTGAAACTAGAATATGCATCCTTAGATCTGACAATGGAACTGGATATTTTAATGAATGTTTAGGAGAGTTCTCAAAGGCATAATTCATCGATCTACTTGTAGTGACAACCCACAACAAAAATGAAATTGTTGAAAAAAAATAGACATTTACTTGAGGTTGCTCGGGCTATTATGTTTTCAATGAAGTTCCTAAATATTTTTAGGGGATGTTGTTTTAACAGTATTATATTTAATAAACTGAATGCCAACTCGAGTTTTACAATACATAACTCCTCTAAACAAACTAAAAATAGTTTTTCAATTCTACGAATATCTTCAAATATTCCTTTAAAAATCTTTGGATGCACATGTTTCGCTCATATTCCGAATAAATTTCGATCAAAATTAGATCCAAAATCTGAAAAATGCATTTTTCTTGGATATGCTTCAAACAAAAAGTATTACAAATGCTTTGATCCTGTCACCAAAAAAACTTATATTAGTATAGATGTGATTTTCATGAAAAAAATTTTCTTCTTTCACAAAAATCCACTTCAACGGGAGTGTAATACAGATGGAGAAGATGATTTTTGGTAAGTTTCTAATTCATTACCAAGAATTGTTCTAACACCAAGTACACCTGAAGTCCGTGAAAAGAAAGAACCAGAAATAGTTGTTGAAAGTAAAAAAAAAAACAGGAGAATCCTAGTCAAGAGGCACCTGAAATTATCTTGTCTAATACAGGGGAGAAATACCACATAATGCAACAGCAGAACCATGGTTTATTCCAGGAAGAGCCTCCATAAAAGGAAAAATGTTCAAATTAAATCTTTGGCTCCCTCCCAATCTAAAGAGCCGAATGATGGTCCTCAATGAACATAGGTAATTTCCAATTTTGATCTTACTTTTTCACCAACAGAAGCTCAAGGTTCAGAGATTATGAATCTGTATCTTCCTATATTATTTAGAAAAGGAACAGGTTTTTGTACCACCAAATATTCCATTTCGAAATACCTATCCTACAAAAAACTCTCACACAAACATCAAGTTTTTTTGCAAAAATTTCGAATTTATCTGAACCCAGAACAATACTGGAAGCTCTTAGTAATCCAAATTGGATAATAACAGTAAAGGAAGAAATGGATGCTCTTTTGAAAAATGAAATCTAGAAAATTGTCACTCTACCAAGAGACAAGTCTACTGTTTGGTGTAAATGGGTCTTCAATACTAAAGTCAAAGCTGATGGGAGCGTCGAATAATATAAAGCGAGATTAGTAGCAAAATGATTCACTTAAAGTCACTGAATTGACAAACAGGAGACATTTGCTTCGGTAGCCAAGATCAATTATATTCGTGTTCTACTGTCCATATCAGCAAACCGTAACTGGCTCTTGCATTAGCTCGACGTTAAAAATGCGTTTCTAAACGATGAATTAGAGGAGGGGGTATTCATGGATCTTCCACCAGGATTTGAGAAGAAGTTTGAAGAAGACAAAGTGTGCAGATTGGAGAAATCTTTGTATGGACTCAAGCAATCTTCTCGCGCCAGGTTTGAAAGGTTTGGAATGGTGATAACAAAGTATGGATACACTCAGAGTCAAGTTGATCATACTATGTTCTACAAACATTCAGAAATTGGTAAACTCGCTATACTCATCTTTTATGTTGATGATATTATCCTTACAGGAGATGTTGCTAGGGAAATTGAGACATTAAAAGAAAGATTGGCCACAGAATTCGAGATTAAAAATATAGGAGATGTAAAGTAATTTCTTGGTATTGAGTTTGTCATATCGAATGAGGGGATCTTTATTAATCAGCGAAAGTTTGTACTCGACATACTCAGTGAAACCAGAATGCTTGGGTGCAAAACTGCTGAAACCCCGATTGAACCAAATAAAAGGTTACAAGTGACAAATAAAATAGATGGTGTTAATAAAGAACAATATCAGATATTGGTGGGAAGACTAATCTACTTGTCGCACACTCGTCTTGATAAAGCCTTTGTTGTTGGCATGATAAGTCAGTTTATGCATTCTCCAAATACTCATCACTTGGAGGCTGTCTATCGGATCCTTAAGTATCTGAAATGAACGCCCGGAAGAGGACTACTGTTCAAGAAAAATGACCACTTACAGATAGAAGCATTTACATATTGGGTTGGGAGTGTTACAGATAGAAGGTCAACCTCAGGGTACTGCACTTTTCTAGGAGGAAACTTAGTAACCTGAAGGAGCAAGAAACAAAGTGTCATGGCAAAAAGAAGCGCTGAAG
>NEWO01000032.1:402932-418500 GCA_003013225.1 Phalaenopsis aphrodite | reverse complement strand
GGTCGTATGAAGCTTGTGTGCTTATAGAGCGCGACATCACTCAACCCTTTCCACGGGAGATTTGAATTGGCTCCCCTCATCAGGGCTATTGGCAGAAGATTGCGATGGGATCTCATCCCCATTACTGCCCTCACTGTGGAATGTTTGGTCATAGCTCTTGATCTTGTTATCGGTTGCATCCCCATCTACGATCGGCTGTAGCCCCACCTCCTGTTTCTCAGCACACTTCTGCGGAGGTTATACCCTCTTCCTCACTGCCTGTGATACCTACTACTATGCTATGGCAGATACGGTGCAAAATGGTTTGTCTACTGATATTGTTTCGGAAAATTTTGATAAAGGTCGTTTGTTGGAGGAGAATCATGTGGTTGCTCCTGGAAGGCAGGACGCGGTCACCGCCCCTTCTTCCTACTGGAGTGGACATACTATCCTCTCAAGCTCTACCTACTGTGGAGGGTGCTCAGGCTCCTCTCTATGAGGTGATTGAAAATAGGGATGAAGCGAACATTCATATTCAGATGACGGAAATGTGTCTCCTAATACTAATGAGAAAGATTTAGAGTCAATCACAAACCATCTTACTGCTATTAATCAGTTAGTAGAATTACATGTTCAGAGGGCAGGTGTTTCTCAAGTATTGGAAGACTATCCTACACAAACTTAGGAACTCATCGTTGCAACTGCCTTTCATTCTACGAATCAGACTGAACAGTCTTCAGAAGAAGAATGGAAAATTTACACTTCTCGGCGGACGAAGAAGGCTGGGGACACTGTTCAGCTCGAAAACTTAAAGGATGATACCTTAGTCACTCCTGACAATGGAACAACACTTCAAAGTTTGTTATCTGGATCCGCTCCAAGAACCAGAGGAAGAGACGGGTCTAAACTGCCTCGTCCATAAACACTTGTTTTTGCATGTTTTCTTTTTATTTGAGTCTTTTGTGTCTTTTTTTGTTGGGATATCTTGGTACCATGTGTCGTATGAGTAGGGCATCATCTATTGGGTCATCTCATGCAACTTTTTGTATCCTTTTTTATTTCAATAAAATTTGTCAAGAGGTGTGAAAAATTAAGTATTAAAATTTTAGTATTTTCTACCCGCACACATTGTAAAAAATGTCATATTACACACCGGTATATAAAGCTCCCTTTTTTAAGTTGAGTTCCCTCTACCATTTTAAGAATAAGCATTTCTTCACTAACCTAGAATACCCTCACAAAAACTAAAGTTCAAAGGGTTTGCTTTCAAAGATTTCAAATTTGAATGTTTATCTTTTGAAAGTTGACTTCTCGCCTCTCTTCACATTTTTCTGTTCCACACACAGTGAGATTGCTTGTTTCTCTTCAAGATTCTGGTTTTAGTATATGAAATGAGGTTTTCCTGCTGCCGAATACTGCACCTGGAGGTTGAACCGGTTCAGCTGAGAGGGAAATAGGGCCGGCTGGCTTTAGGAAATAGGATTGCCACCCAAATATGAGGGGTTCCCACCTCTCCTTGCTATTCACTAGTATTTATATGTGTTTTGTGAATTTTGGATTAGAATTTGCTTCAACTGTTGTTTGCATCTTTTTTCCTTGCCAGAGTTGCATCCAAGGGCTGGTGGTGCTCTCGTTGTGTCCTGCACCGTGGTGGTGATTACCTTCACATATTCCCTTTTTTTTCCCCTCGCCTACTTGCCGCCGCCCTCCCTATCCATCTTGTTTGGTTGCTGCCACCCCTCCTGCACTGTTCCACTGCTGCGGCCACTCCTGCACGTTCCCATGTTGACCCTTCGTACACCCTCTTGCTCATAGCTACCCTCTCCCTATGTTGCTTCCTTATTGTTGCCGCCTTTCCAGCACCAGCCCAGCCTGCAACAGCATTCCCAAGCCACCTCATCGCTGGTGGGATATTTGTGGTGTTTCGTTTTTTCATTTCTGTTTATGTTTTTGGTTGTAATCATGTGGTTTTGCGTAATAAAATTTACTTCCTCTACTGGGCTTTTAGGTTACTCCTGTATCAGAACATGTATGACTTTTGTTTCTTTCTTTTTTTTTTCTTTTTAGCTAATGTGTTTAATCATAATACCCTTGGTTAAGGTAATTCTCTCCTTCATAAAGCTATCCTATAAAGATTAGATTCCTTCTTTCGTTTGGGATATAAATTACTTTATAAAGCTTCCATGCAGTATCATTAGTAGTTTTGATTTTAACGTCATTGATGCCAACAGTGTATAAGTGCATTTCATTGGCAAGGTGAATTTCGTCATAATTTTCTACGTGATAATCAGACATAAGCTTTTGTTAGATTCTTTTATGTGAGCAGCTTTTTTATGTGCATGACATTACTTTAACAGGCATGTTATTCTACAACCTTGGGACTTACTTCTATCTATTTTGATAGTTGTGTATACTTCTTTCTTAAGAAATTGAATCTAACTCTATTGTTCTTTCTGTTCGTGCATTCACCTAATTCTCATTTCCAAACGACCCACTTAAGATAGCCTTGGATGACATTAACCTTCAGCTTAATAAACTCAAGAACTCAAAACCTTGGTCAAGGATGATAGAAGCATGAGGAATTAACTCCATCATCAAAGTTGGACATCAACTAAACCTGACTTAACTTATATTTTGAGGTTGAATTCTTTAATCAGTTCTGCTACAAAAGCATCTTTCATCATCTTTAGATAATTAATTCTCAATAGAATTATCTTATTTATTGTTCATGATTACTATATATTTACTTTTTCTAATTGTTGTCTTCTTTAGTTAGATAATTCTCAGTAGAATTTTCTTATTTATTGGTCATGATTACTATATATTTACTATTTTAACTAAAAATTATAAGGTCATTTCAAGTAAAAAATTTGTATTCAATGTCGATTTTTAGTTTTTGATTTTAAGACGAAGAGTTGGAAAATAAAAATTATATTGAAACATTATCATAGAACTATTTGAGGGCACCCAAACGACAAATAAAATTATTTTTATGAATAAACTTCAATATTTCAAGAAATGAGATAGTTTATCAACAAGTTAATTCTATATGGGATAAAGTAACATGCATTATTAAACAAGTGTGAAAAGATATATTTGGAGAATAAAAAGAAATTTTTTTATAAATAAAAATAGTTGTTGGTGGAATAACAATATGCAAGAGAAGATAAAATGTAAGAAGTTGTGTCATAAAAATTTGTTTAAATATAAAAACTTAGAGAACTTAGAAAAATATAAAATGATCCTTATGGAGTCTAAAAGAGCAATTTGTAATGTTAAGAATTCTACTTTTAGTGACCTTTATAATAAATTAGATACTAAAGATTATCAAAAATATATATATAAATTAACCAAACAACGAGAAAATAATAGTAAAGATTTAATTCAAGTAAAGTGTATTAAAGATGAAAATCAAAGAGTGATTTTCTTAGAGAAATATATTTAATATTGGTGGGTGAGATATTTTTATAAACTTTTCAATGAAGTTTCTAAAAATATGATCGATCTTAGTGATCTTAATATCATTAATAATAATAAAATATTTTATTTTTACTGCTGCAATACTTAAAAGAAAGTTGGGGAGCAGTGTGGAAAACTAGTAGGACTTGATGATATCCCAATTAAGTGTGGAAATATTTAAGAGATTTAGAAGTTTTTTGGATTACTAAACTTTGTAATATTATTTTTGGAAGTTTTTGGATTACTAAACTTAAATGTCTGAAGAGTGGAGGAAAAGTATTTTGGTCTTCATTTATAAGAATAAAGCGGATGCATAAAAGTATGCAAATTATAGAGGAATTAAATAAACTAAAATTTTGGGAGAGTGATTAAACTAAAGTTGAGACGTAATTCAAAGTTTTCTCATTATTAGTTTGAATTTATGTTGAACAAATCTACTGCAGAAGCTATACATTTTTTGAAATGTTTGATGGAAAAGTGCGGAGAGGGTAAGGAGAATCCACATATGATTCTTATTGATTTAGAAAAGCTTACGATAAGGTTTCAAGAGATGTTCTTTAGAGAGTTATAGAAAAGAACAGTGTTGGTATGACTTATGTTCAAGTCATTAAGATATGTATTCTAGATGTAAATTCCTGTTTTTTTAACCGGAGGAGAAAATGAGGAAAATCGAAAGGAAATGGAAGCGAGGAGTCGAGCAAAAGGGGGATGTGATGGGAGAAGGTTAGAAGGCCGAAGAGAAGAAGAGGAAATGAAGAGTCAAACAAGAGGAAAGATGAGGCAATGAGTCGGGATAATCGAATATTACTTTCACGCTATAACTTTCACGCTATGAAAGGATGCACTTGAGGGAGGCAAATGTGAGAAAGACTTACTTGGGAGTCGAACAGTGTGGGAGACGTCTTAGCCGGCGACGAGGAGGCTTGAAGAAGTATCTAAGTCTAGCGTCAAGGGACTCGGTGTGAAGGAGAATTGATAAGGAGCAAGGCTGAGTATTTCACGCAGGAAGAGGCGGTGTTGGTGTTGGTGTCGTTGGACCAATCGAGGGAAAGGAGAATTATGGATATTTTTTTTAGTTTTTCTAGTGAACTTAATTTTGATAATCATGTATATATTTATGCATTGTGCTAAAAAAAATCATTGAAAGTAGGATTGGCTTGTAACTTGGATCAAAGATAATAAGTTGGTTGTGTTGAATCAAACTTAACTTGATCCTACATGGTGTTTGGCGGTTTAAATAATTTTAAATTTTAGACATATTTGGTTCTTAGATTAGGATTATCTCAAGGATCATTTTTAAAAATTTGAATTCATTTTTTTTAAAATTTGAAATTTATTTAAATTATTATTTGTATCTATGGAGTTCATTGAGGTTTCTCAACTTTTTTTTCGTATTTATAGATTTTTCATGATTTTTTTGATGAATTATTTAAATATTTAGGTCAAATCAACATGGTTTCATAAATTTTTGGACAAGTGAAATTCAATCATCATGAATATTGGTCCATAAATTAAGACTATTGTAATGCTCGGTCAGCAAAAAACTTGAGCCCATTTGAAACTAAATTGTATTTTATAAAATTAAAAGCAATAATTAGAATTAATTATATAGAAAACAATGAAATAACATTCTCGATCTCTAGACATTTTTATCGTAACTATAATTCGTTATCCATGAAATTAAAAAGTTTGGTGGCGTTTTGAAAAACAAAATAGTAAGAGAGTTTCCCAAATAGACCTAAATTGTAGCAAGGAGCCACTGATTTATCGAAAAAATAAAATAAAATAAAATAAAATAAAATAAATCTATTATTCTTTTCTTTTTTGAATGGAAGTACCATATCCGCTAGAAGCCTTCTCACTAATTGGATTCTTCATTCTCCATCATTATTTCTAAAATTATAAAAAAGATCAATGAATTGCTAGAATGTGATAGAATTTGGAATACTGAAGTTTTATAGCCCATGAGCTTTTATTTTATTTTACTTTATTGTACTTTTTCAATGATATCTTTATATTTTATTCTCCAAGCTTCACCTTCCATCTTTTTATTTATTTAATTGCTCGTTACCAGCGTCTGTATTTCATTGTTTACTGCAAGTTGCCCATAGCTTTATATTAAGCTTAACGTTTTCTCTTTCAACTGATTTGCAGGCCTCATATGCGAATGCATTGCCTGTCCTTGATATGTGCAAGCAGTGGTTGAGTCAGTACATGTAAATTTTTGTAGGCATAGTTGTCAAATTTATTGATGAAATTAAGGAGATGTTGAGGGTGAATTGTGCCCTCCAATATCTAAAAATAATATAATGTAATAATGTATAATATCTCATTATATTTTTCAAACTTCATATATGTATATGTTTTGATGCATCTACTTTTGTAGATTACTTGGAAGAAGTTTTCACAGGATCAATCCTGTCAAACCGACCGCTCTCAGCCAGGGTTTAAAAAAGAGGGCTTTACTGCACAATAGGTTAATTAAAAAAATATATTTTTACTCTTTATTACCTTTTATGATGGCAAACTGCTCTGCAGATATGTATATGTATGATATATTTGCACGTTTTGATATCCCATGTGTTCATATTTTCTTATGAACTCTTCGCCTACTACATCCAACAGAATAGAAACCAGACGTGCTTGATGAGGAGGCTTTGGTAAATTATGAACAACCATATCTTGAACTAACTTTGCTCGAACTGCAGATTTCATTCAATTTAATTACATGTAATTTTTGGACGGTTAATCTTTACATGATTTACAATTAATCCTCTGCGGCATGCTTAGTCTGTACATGCATGTAGTTATACATAAATCACATAATGTATCAACATGTTGATTTGTTGTATGGTTTCCTAAAGGAACCAACATATTATGCCACCTAAAATTGAAAATCCCTTGCATATCAAATTAACACCAACTGACCTTATTCCGCACTCATCACAATCATCGATGAATAACAGGCTACAATTCTCACCATCTAATCTCTAATTACTAGTAGCAAATTGTACAAACAGTTACCTTTGTTATGTGTTACAGTGTATCATGTAATAGATGCTGAAATTAATATAGTTCTTTCAAATTTACAATTTAATGTGTTCTCTGCACGTTTCATTTCATCTGCTGAAAGCTACTCACATTGCCTAATATGATTCTAACATGGAGTTAGACATGGTATTGAAGACTCGTCACAAGGCTTTTCTACCTCCCAAATCTTACAACCCTTATTGCTGCAATGTCACTGCAAGGCTCTTCTCTCCAAACCCCACAACTCTCTTCAAGAAAGAAGGCGACCCCATGTCTGAAAACTCAACAAACAAAAATCACATTACTTGCATCTCAAACCCACTCAAATTAGCCAATGTTGTCATACAACCTCACCTGAAATCATCATCACTGACATTAAGACCATAATCGATATGGTAGAAAATCAATCAACCTAGAAGTTTCAAATTTTGAAGATATTTGCTGCCAAAGATTTTGATGGCTACCTAAATAGATCCACCACTTGACCCAATACCATTACTCAAGTTGATGCACTTGAGCCCAACTCATTTTACAATCTATGGCTTCTCATAGACCAGAACTTGGTTATATGCTTCTATACTATTTCACTATCTCTTCATCCTTGCGTCCTTAATCTTAAATCATGTCAAGAAATATAGGTTACAATTGAGCATCGTGTCCAATCTACAAATTGTTCTCATATTTTAGCTTAAGAACAAGCTCTACTATCTCTCCAGGAAAGATCAATCTATGAGGCAATATCTCTGTGCATCCAAATCCAAAGTGGATGTCATGGTGACATGAGATGCATCACTCAATCAGGAAAACATCATTCATTATATATTAAACGACCTACCAACAAACTATTAGGCCTTCAAAATAGCCATTAGGATAAACCTCCAACCCAAAAGCCTTAATGATCTTTATTCCTTACTTTGCAGTTAAGCAACTAACATTACTGTCGAAGCTCAATGCGATCTTCACCTAGCTACTATATATATAAATCTCATCTCTGCTACTTATGAGACCATTTGTACCAACTTTTGGATGATTATGCATTTTATTAGTTGTGGATTATTTTTCAAAATGGTTTGAAGTTGTTCTTTACCTCTTTGTGATAATCAAAGTGTTGTTAAATTTTAATATATATATATATATATATATATATATATATATATATATATATATATATATATATATATTTATTTATATTACAAGATTTAGAATGCCGGGAGTGATCATGACAGATGGGAAAAGTTATTTTAAGAACTTTAGGATTGAAACATTAATGAGGAAATATAGAATTAATCATCGAATTGTTACAGCTTATCACTCTCAAACTAGTAGTTTAGCAGAAGTTTCCAATTGTGAAATTAAAGGCATTTGGGAAAAGACTGTAAATTCGAGAAGGACTGGTCTGCTAGAATTGATTTTGCATTATAGGCCTATAGGTCAGTGACCCCATCCACAATTATGTGTATTTTTACTCTATAAAAGATTGTCAAAAACTCGACTCAGATATATTCAACGCTTAGTATGAATAAATGTAATGATACAGAAAATAAATTATTAAACTTCATATTAGAGGTACTACGCAAGTGTACGTATCGTTTCAAGTATTATATGATTTTCTTTAAAACCCACAATATTGATCTCACGATGATAGTTGAATTATTTAAATTATTTTGCTAAACTCAAAAGCAAGTTTTATTTAAATTGTAGATTTAAATGAAAACGAAATGATAGTAATTGTTAAGACTAAATTGAAGCAGATAGAAACAAGTATATTCAATGGTTTAATTAAAGTAATTCTAACGAGTTTGAATAATATGTAAAGATCTTTTCCCTTGCAATGAGATTATAATATAAGTAGGATTTAAAGATTATAATATATGTAGGATTTAAATGCTAAAATATGATGATGTATTGTGAAAAATATGAGTATTCATATTTTTTACTCACTCCCAGATTACCCATTGAATAGATTCTGGTCTCTCACCTCTAGATTACCCATTGAGCTCTCTCTATAGGACCTATTTGGGACCCTTACGATCCAAACTCTAACCAAATTTGAAAAAAAATAGTTTGTCACCCTAGAAACATCAATTCTACGCTCATCAAAATTTATCTCCTTATCTATTTGTACTCCTCTTAGGTGATTGCAACGGCTCTACCCAAAATGAAGTGTGACACTCACTAGTTTGGTGAAATCATAACCCTCCTTGGTTTTTATGTTTCTCAATGGATTTTAACCTCACAAGTGGCCAATTTGTAAAGTCAATGAAAAATCGGTGAAAATGTCATCACAATTTTTAAAAGTAAAAAAGAAATCTTTAAATCATTATTATCTCACAACAATTGATTCCCAAGAGTAAGAAGAAAGAAAGGGAATTGCTCAAAATTCATGGAGAATAAAACAAAAACATCAAATTTGTATTAAAATTCAAGTCTTAGAAATAAAAACTTAAACACAAATACAAAGTATCATATGTTTTTTCTTCAACACAAATTTCAGAGTCTCCTTGAAAAAATCTTCAAACTCTTACTCTTACAACACAAAACACACATAAACTCACACTAAAACACAAAATTGAGACTTCCTAAAGCCTTCAAATCATGCCAAAAAGTTCTTTTTTCGTTCAATTTTCATCCATATTAATAGATCTCTGAAAATAATCAATAGTTGCTTCAAACACACTTTCAAAATTTGGTCAAATTCAATGGATCTACTATAAGAGAAGTTACTGGCACTACAACGTCAGTCTGGGCGCTATAGCGGCCTCTGCTCGCATTTGTGGCGCTATAGCACTAGAAGGCGGCGCTATGGCGCAATACAATTTGCACCATCTTTGGTCATTTTTCCTTTATTTTCTCCAAATATATATTTCATACATCTGAAACCAAAAACATACAAAAATGTCTTCCTTTAAAGTGCAATATCACTAAAAATATGCATAAAACAATCAAAAAATATGTATTAAAAACAAATAATTTTTATGTGGATCATTCCCCCAAACTTAAACGTTATTTGTCATCAAGTAACTCTTTTATACTATGTGAAAATTATAACTTGTAGTAGTGAGTTTTATTTAGAGATTTCTATAGTTTTTGTTTTATAAATGTGATAATGAAACTTCAGAAAAATTTTTAATAACTCAGGCTAAAACTAAAATATGAGAATATCTAATTGTAAAGTCTAAGAATTCTGATTTTCTATTCATTTCAAGAATAATTGTAATTTGGTCATATTTTCAATGTTTTGAAGAATTACAATAAAAAAAATTCATAAGGACTTTATTAGCAAGGATGCTAATACTTTAAGCCTTAATTTAGAAATGTAATTAAGTTCATTTCCATAAGATGATTCAAGTGGAGCCAATTTTTCATTACGCATCTCCTCAAGCTTCTTCTCACACTTTTTCATTATTGCTCCTTTTTTGAATTTTTATTTTCTTTTTTTTCCTTAGGATCTTTTTTAATCATTTTTTTTTTCATTTCATGTCATGTGAGGCATTTAATGATTTTGAACTCCTCAATCCTCTTCTTAAAGTTATACTTTCCACATTTCCTTATTTTGACAATATTGTATTAGCTTTGAAAAAGATTTTTTCATAAATTCTTAATCCCTTCTTTTTAAAGTAAAACTCTAAAAGTCTTAACGATTCCAAAAATACATTTTTCTTTACTTTAAATAGTAAAAACATAATCTTATCCACTCATATTAAATATTTTAATTTTAGAACTAACATTTATTTTTAAAAACATTAACTTAAGTTTTCTATGACATTTATAAAATTTAAATAATAGTTATCTTAAGTTATCCTAACATACCACAGGTTATAAAGACAAGTGAAATTAGCATGTCTAAAAATAAAAGACTATACTAGCATTTACATTAAAGCAAAAGATAAACATTAAAAACAGTTTAACAGTTTAATGCAATAAACATAACTTTAACAGTTTATACAAATGTAAATTTAAACACTCTAACAAACTTACATCAACAAACTAACTACAAAAAATATAAACATGAAAATAGAAAATAAAACTCAACAAAATAAATAGATAACACTTCACATCATCATCACCATCATTTTCATCATCATCATCATCATAATCATCAAAGCCTACATCCTCCTCAATATCATCGGGTTTATAAGGCGTATGTATGGGGCAAGTAGGAAATACTACGGAGTAATCACCCCTTAAAAATTTTGCCATCGCCTCATGATAAGCAATATCATGATCCACTCTTCTCTACATATACCCATCATTATGATAAAGATGGGCTTATAAACTCTTTCGTTGATTCTGTAATGTTAAGATATCTCCTTGTTAAATAAATAATTGTTCTATTACATAATCAAGTGAAGCAGAACCAGATGTAGAAGGTCTAGAAGTTGAAGCTGAAGCTGAAGTAGAAGGAATATCAGAGATTCTACATCTAGATCTTACTCCAATATGTTTTCCATACATCTCCAAATTAGTTTTTCAAATAGGTTTATGAGATGATAAAACTTCTTCCCAAGTATCATATTTTACACTAGATTTAACACACATGGTAGTAATAAGAGCAGGATAGCCCATACCTTCAATAGCTCCTCCCCTCGAAAAAATAAGCATATTCTTGTAAATTAAAGAGCCTATGTCAATTGGTTTGTTCATCTAAATGCAATAGTTCAATGTGGCTCTTTCTCGAGTTACCTCACTAAAGTGATTAGTAGGAAGCAACCAACCAGAAATAAAATAGTGCTAGGCACGAGAATGAACATTTAGCTTTTAGAAAGAAATGTTTACCCGTCATCCATTCTTAATCTTCCATACTCCATTATCATCAGTAAAAAATTGCATAATCTCGTCCAATTCCTCTTCAGTATGATGAAACTCAGAATAGAAACAAGTAGGAACACTATGCTTCTTATAAATGTGATTTATTCGAGCAAAACTTATATCAACATATTGCCCTCTCACATAAACAAAATCATCAAATTCATCAAGTAAATTCATGTAGAATTCTCTAACAACAGACATAATAGCGTAGCAGTGAAATAGCAAAAACTTACCCACTATCGCTCTGTAATCATATATTTGATCTTTTCACCGGGACGAAGAGCCATGATAAAATCTAGAAATTTCAAATAAAATTCCATTAAATCTCTAATATATGATTTTTAGGCTGCAATAAACACATTCTAAACAAAATAATCATTCACCCATAGATTTCTCACCATTTTCACCAAGTTTTGAAATTTTCGGCCATACCCACAATGTGGAAGAAATATATGGTGAAATAAAAAATTTCCAAAGCAAAGTTGAAGATCTTACCCAAAGATGATGAAATTTAGAGTTTGAAGTCCTTCCTCCAAGTGAATCAAAAACAAATCCAAGCTTTGAGAGCAAAAATGCGAAAAATAGAGGAGGAAGATGAACCAAGGTAAAAAATAGCATCAACCAGCGATTCGACCCCTAAAAGCTGCTCTCGGGTTGGCTCAGCACTATAGCGCCATTCAAATGCACCCAGAATTTTATGATTTTTTATATCATGACATAGAATTGAAAATTTAAGACATTCAAAGTCTAATTTTCCAATTTTAATGGCCATTTTTGGGTTCGACATCATTTCAAAGTCTAACATTCAAATATGCAATTCATCACATAAGGTTTTCTTTTAAAAACAACACAGAACTGGTTTTCTTATATTAATGATTTTTTTAATACAAACGACACAACAAAATCATAGATAAAAGCCAATACAACACGGACACAACATCTAGAAGTTCTAAAGCCTTAACAAAGACAATATTGACACACTACACAGAAGAACTAGTTACTAACACATTTATCTTTCAGTGTAATCACTTTAGACCCAATTGTGATCAGAGGTGTCATTATCTTGTTCACCCACTAAGCAATTTTGATTGTAGGAATGATAGAAAGGAGCGTGAGGAAATTTCGAAGTGAATTTCTCATCTATTCATTTGTTTGTGTTATACATCGTCACTTGACAATCATGAAAACATGTCAAATTGTTGAATTGGAGTTTCAACTGCCAATCCAAATGCTCATATTAGTGGAACAAGTTTTTCAAGTTTGGTGTAATATTGAGAGATCTCACCTTCAATCTTCCCAAGTTTGTCCATAAGTCGCTCCAAACTCAATGCAAGAAATCCGTTGAAATATATATGAGCATCCTTATGCACCTTTTTCTTTTCTTCAAATCTCTAATTATCATTACTCTCCATGATCCTTAAAGTAGAAATTTCTTTCTCTACTTTAAAATCTCACCAAAATGCTAAAAAAATTAGAAGGACCGCTTCCCTTCCCATCCTAGGCCGATTTATAGAGAAAAGAGGGAAGAAAACCAAACTTTGGTGGTTCCAAAGAAGTTACTTAAAGTGTGGCGCTATAGTGTCAGGCCAACTTTCTCAAATTCAAATTTCTTTCTTTCAATCTTCAATTTCATTAATATGATAATGTTTTGTGACAACATAATCATGTAAGACTCCAACTTACATCAAAAACTCATCACAACAAAAATCAACAATCAAGTCAATCACATCGATAACTATGGGTTGTCTCCCACAAAGCGCTTTGTTTAACGTCCTTAGCCTGACATATCAAAGTCTTTAATATGGTTGACCCAACATTAAGATCTCCTCAAATGTAGGACTATCACCAATTATATAACTTGTTAACTTATGTCCATTTACCTTAATTATCCTTCTAGTCTTAGGAGTTTTAATATCAACAGCTCCATTAGGATAAACTCTTTTCACAATAAATGGTCATGACCACCTGAATTTACGTTTTCCAATAAATAATTTCAATCTTGAATTATAAATAGAACTTCTTATCCAGGCTCAAAATGCTTTTTCGGAATTCCTTGATCATGTCTCATTTCATTTTCTCTTTATAAATTCTTATATTCTCATAAGATTTATTTCTCATCTCGTCAAGCTCATTTAATTGTAATAATCGTTTTTCTCCAGCATCTTTCAAATTATAATTAAACTTTTTTTATGCCCAATAAGTTTTATGCTCTAATTTAGTAGACAAATTACAAACTTTTCCAAATATGAGCCTATATAGTGACATTCCTACAGGAGTTTTGTAAGCAGTCCTATAAGCCCATAATGAAGAATCAAGTCTAGTATATCAATCTCTTCTATTATGATTTACAATTTTTTTCCAATATTCTTTTAATTTCTCGATTGGGTACTTCTGCCAAACTACTAGTCTAAGAATGATAAGTTGTGGCAATTCGATGTTTGATTCCATATTTTTGAGTTACTATTTCAATTATTTTATTCTTAAAATGACTTCTCCCGTCTGTAATGATTACTCTCGGCATTTCAAATCTCGTAAAAATATTTTTCCTTAAAAATTTTGCAACACTTTTAGCATTACATCTAGATAGAGCAATCACTTCAATTCATTTTAAAACATAATCAACAGCTATTAAAATATAATTTTTTTATAAGATGATATAAATGGTCTCATAAAATCTAAACCCCAAACATAAAAAATTTTAACTTCAAGAGTAAAATTTAAGGGAGGTTCATTTCTTCTTGAAATATTTTCTACTCT
This sequence comes from Phalaenopsis aphrodite, assembly GCA_003013225.1. NCBI lineage: Eukaryota > Viridiplantae > Streptophyta > Magnoliopsida > Asparagales > Orchidaceae > Phalaenopsis > Phalaenopsis aphrodite. The sequence goes on along the minus strand of NEWO01000032.1, from coordinate 404,466 downwards.
TTAACATATATCACATGTTTTTATATAATAATTAACATCTCTAAATAGTGTAGGCCAGTAAAATTCAGATTGTAAAATTTTAAATGTAGTTTTATCCAAAGCAAAATGTCCCCTAAAGTCAAATTTATGACACTTTTGTATAATTTCTTAGGTTTCTTCAATTGGTACACATCTTCGAATAATTAAGTCCTTACATTATTTATATAAATAAGAGTCATCCCAAAATAATATTTAGAATCATGAATGAACTTTTTAGTTTGATGGTTATCAAGTCCATAGGGTAAAATATTACTAACTAAATAGTTTATTATATTAGCATGCCTTAGAACTTGTTATTCATTAATTCCATATAACTGTTCATCAAAAAAACTTTCAGTAATTTCATCATTAAAATTATTATTTTTCTTTTCAAACCTTCACAAATGATGAGCTATTTGATTATCAGTACCCTTCTTATCCACAACTTGAAAATCAAACTCTTGCATTAGAATAACCCATCTAATTAATCGTGATTTTACATTCTTCTTCATCATTAAACATTTTATTGCAAAATGATCAGCATGCATAATACATTTTGTTCCAATTGTCGGCACTATTTTTGGTGTGGGGTTTGACCGTAAGAAGCTGTCGGTCATCGGAATTGAAATCCCGTTGCCCGCTTCGGAAGGACATTAAAAAAAGTTGGGTTTTGAAAAAGATGAAGTCAAACTGACTCCATAATTTTCATAGTTTAGATGAAGGAGCGCTTTTATCTCAAATCCTGTATCTATCTCGAAGGATGAACACAAAAATTGAGGGTGAGGCTCGATCAAATAAACTAAAGAAAGTTATGACATCCGTTTGATCTACGAAACCAATATATTAGCCGACAAATTCCCCTATTTAATATAAGAAATTAAACAGGGTTTACATTATGCTGGGTTTGAGAAAAGCTTCCTATAAGGGCAAGCCCCTATAGTTAATTACATCTTAAGTAACAGAAGTTACTTAAGAATACTAAAAAAAAATTACCTTCGAGGAGTTCAAATGGTAAGAATATTTCAAAGATATTGGATGGAAAAATATGAAAGGGATTGGTTCAAATTTGAAAAATTTTGTTTTGGAGTTCAAAGGAGGAAACACTAGAGGATGTCACGGATCCGAAGGAGAACTTCGGTGACCTCCCAAGCTATCTTATTATTTGGCTTCAATTTAGGAGAAATCATTTAAATGTTTCATCCTGCAATTTTTTATTTATTAGGGTTTACATTTGTGTGAAGCAATCAGCACAAATAACCTTGAAGATGTGAGGATTTAAGTCGTGACGAACGACAACCTCGGAATCCTAAAGCGAGTTTAGGGCTTATATTGTACAATATGGTTGTACAAAGACCTAAAAGATATGTCTGAGGATTTATGTTGCATTAGGCAAACAACCTCGAATTCCTATGGCTTTGTTGTTTAAAGCTAAGGAAGGGATGTATTAGTGTGGATCCTCTTGCTGTTGCAGATGACTAGGCTGCCCACCATGTAAGCTCCAAGCTCCTCGTTGTAG
>NEWO01000032.1:333940-398504 GCA_003013225.1 Phalaenopsis aphrodite | reverse complement strand
TGATCAATTTTGGGTATTTTGGCAAAATTTGGGAATATTAGCCAAATTTGGGTCCCAAGGGCAGTTAGGTAGTTTGGAGGTGTCTAGGGGCAAAAGACCAAGTTAGGCTTTTCAAATAGAATTGGATAAATATCCATTCTAAATGAACCAGGAATTAATGTATTGTGAAGATATGGTGTACCCTAGTTCCAAGTCAGCACCCAGGATTGACCCTAAAGCCAAGTAATCCTATAGGGATTCTTCTTGAATCTCTTATAATGATCTTACCTACTAAATGTTGGAGGTTAAGATCAATATGTGAAATTTCAAGTTGAGTAAATAGGAGAGTTTTGAGTTTCTAATGATGAGGGTACCTTTTCTAATTTTCTAAGACTAGTCAATAGGAAAGTCCTATGGCTAGACCTAGGCTATCAAAGAAGTTTCTAAACCTCAACCAAAAGTGAGGTCAACACCAATAAAATAAAGTATGAATTTATCAAAAGCATATACTATGGCTAATAGTAGTAGTGTAATTAATTTGAGCTTCAATATACTAGCATAGTACATTACTTTAAAAATTTTATTATATTTTTGCTCTAACACAACCCCAATAACATAATCACTAGCATTACACATTAATTCAAAAGGTTTTTCTAATCAGGTGAAACAATGATAAGTGCAATGAATAATTTTTCTTTCAATAAATTAAAAACATTAAGATATTTCTCATTAAAATCAAAATTTGCATCTTTTTCCTACTATTGACAAAGAGGCTTGGAAATTTTAGAAAATTTTATAATATAAAGCCTATAGAAACCAACCTATCCCAAAAAAACTTCTTATCCCTCTAACATTAACAGTGGATGGTAATTCAACAATGACTTGAATTTTTGCTAAATCTACTTTCATGCTTTCCTCAGAAACTTTTGTCCCAAAACAATTCTTCCTGCAACAAAAAATTGATATTTTTCCCAATTAAGAACAAAATTTGTTTCTTCACAGCATTTTAGAACCCTCATTAAATAATCTAAACATGAATTGAAAAGAAGTTCTAAAAACTAAGAAATCATCTTAAAAACTTCAATTTATTTCTCAATTAAATCACAAAAAATTGACATCATGCATCTTTGATATGTTGTAGGTGCATTACATAATCTAAATGACATTCTTATGAAAGCAAATGTTTCATAAGAACTAGTAAATGTTGTTTACTCTTGATCCTCAAGAGCAATATGTATTTGTTGGTATCCAGGATATCCATCCAAAAAGCAGAAATAACGTTGTCTAGCTAATCTATCCAACATTCGATTTAGAAAATGTAGAGGAATATGATCTTTCCTGGTGGCGGCATTTAATTTTTTATAATCAATACAGATTCATTATCCATTGACTTGTCTTGTAGAAATTAATTGATTTTTTTTCATTTCTAACAAAATCACTCCTCATTTCTTAATGACATAATGAATAGGACTAACCTATGAACTATCTGAAATTAGATAAATAATTACAACATCCAACCACTTTAAAATTTCTTTCTTAACAACCCTTTCATTATAAGATTTAATCTTCTTTGAGGACAATTATGTGCTTATAATTATCTTTCATTAAAATTTTGTGCATACAGATTGAAAGACTGATTCCTTTAATATCAGCTAATGTCCATACAAAGGCTTTCTTATGATTTTTCAATATCTTTAATAAATTTCCTTCTTGTTCATCAATTAAATCTGAGGATATAATAATAGGTAATGTAGATGAGTTCCCCAAAATTGTATACTTTAAATGAATAAGTAGAACTTTCATCTCAAGTTTAGGAGGTTTTCAAAAAGAAGGCATTAGAGTATTAATATTTTCAATAATATCCAAAATTTCAAATTCTTCCTCAACATAATTTAACTCTCAGTAGTTTTCTCTTTCGATTCATGTTCAAAATATTTTTCAATTTCTAATTCTTTTTGTACCAAATTTACTTCATCTTTTTAATCTGATATGACTTCACATCTTTCTTGAAAATGATTAACAATCATATAGTCAATTATATCTATTCTGTAACATTTACCATCTTTTCCTTTATCAAGATACTTCATTGATTTAAGCACATTAAAAGTTACCTCCTGATCATTAGTTCTCATAGTTAATTATTCTTTTTTCACGTCTATCATTGCACGTCCAATAGCTAGGAAAGGTCTCCCTAAAATAAAAGAAATTTCTTTATATTCTTTCATATCCAACACAATGAAATCAATAGAGAAGATAAATTTATTCACTTTAACTAACACATCTTTTATAACCGCTTTAGAATAAGTGATAGATCGATCGGCTAACTGTAGGGTTATAGTAGTGGGAGAAATATCTCATAAACCTAGTCTTCTAAATATAGATAATGACATAATATTAATGCTTGCTCCCAAATCACATAAAGCTTTTCCACAAAAAAATTTCTCCAATTGCACAAAGTATGGTGAAACTGTTGGGATCTTTGAGTTTTTTAGGAATCTTTTTCTGAATTATTGCACTGTTCTCTTCACTAAGTACAATAGTCTCATAATCTTCAAAATTCCTTTTTTATGTAAAATTTCTTTCATAAACTTTGCATAACTTGGCATTTGTTCCAGAGCTTTTACAAAAGGAATATTAATTGTAAGCTTTTTAAATATCTCAAAAAATCTTGAAAATCGTTGATTAAGTTTTCGCAGTCTAAGTCTTTGAGGAAAAAATAGTGGTGGTCTTTCTTCATTCTTCTTAGTTGAAGAAACATGTTTTTTCACTTCCTTAGGAATACTTTCTTCTGGTTTGTCAGTTTCTTTATCTTTTCCCTCAATTTTGATTTATTGTTGAACACCAACACTTAATTCCTTCCCACTTCTTAGTTGGACAACTTTAACTTGCTCTTTCTCTTTGCTTTTATTATTAAGATTTATCTCAACATTACTAGGAAGTGTTCCCTAAGGGCTATTGCTAAATACATTAGCAATTTGTCTCAGTTGATTCTATATGTTTCTTATAGTAGCACTCTGACTCTGTAATTGATTACCCATTTGTAACACCACTTCTTCTAAAGACAACATTTTCTCCTTAACTTGTTGATTATTGTTAAATCCATGAGGATAAGTAGGTCTAAAGTAAGAATTACGTTAGTTATTCTAGTTTCCCAATGGGTTTACTTGATTGTTCCCCCATTGTTGAATTCCACCACTAAAATTGTTATTTCAATTAAAGTTTAGATAGTTTTTCCAACCTGGGTTATAATAATTGAAATATGGGTTATTGGGTCTATTAATAACATTTATAGTTTCTAATGAAGTTTGAGAATCAAACATTTGTGATAATGAATTTTCTTTAATCAATTGAGGTGTTTGAAAAAAATTCTTTTCAATTTGGTCTCTTTTTCTAGATAATGCAGCAACTTGTGAAACAAATCTCGAAATAACATTATTATCATGAATATTGGCTACTTTCTTAGGATTTACCCTTTCAGAAGTCTATTGAAAATTATTTGTAGCCTTTTGTCAATTAAAGTATAGGCTTCATCAAATGATTTAGACATTAATAAACCTTCAGCAGCAGCATCCATGATAAATCTAAGGGATTCAACTAACCTATTATAAAAAGTTTGAACAATTAACCAGTCTAGCAAAGCATGATGCTGACACTTTCTAAGGTGTTCCTTAAATCTTTCTTAAGCTTCATAAATTGACTCCCCTTCATATTGAGTAAAAGTAGTATTATCATTTCTAAATTTAGCAGTTTTTAAAGGTGGAAAATACTTAGCCAGAAATTTTTGTGTTAAATCTCCTCAAGTTCTAATAGATCTAGTTGCTAATAAATTTAACCACATCTTAGTTTTATCCATTAATGAAAAATGAAAATTTTTAAGTCTGACGATATCATTTGATACATTATTATATTTAAATATAGCACATAGTTCTAAAAAACTTGCAAGATGTATATTTGAATCCTCATTTGGTGTTTCCCTAAACTAATTCGTTTGTATCATTTTTTTTATTGCATGTTTAAGTTCAAATGAGTTAGCCACTACATCAAGAGCTTGAATACTTAAGTGAATTTCATCTGCTGTAGAGTTTGTGTAATCCTTTAAAGGTTTTTGTAAATTATGATGTTCATTTTCACCATTTTGAATTTCAATACTATTTTGTAAAGTGTTTGTCATATCTTGAAAATTATGAAGTCTTCCTTGTTTTCAATTTTTTCTTATAGCTTGTTATAATTCAGAATTGTAGGGCACTGATCCTTCAGATCCCGAACTACGCATACAAATGATAAAATTTAGAAAATAAAATAACACAACAAAATAAAATGGAATTTTTTTTATTTTAATTTTTTGGTTTTTGTAATTTTCAAATTTTTCGGTTTTTAATTTTTAGTAAAACTAAAATCTACCATTCAAACAAAAGTACAAATCAAAAAGTTTTCTTTCCAAATTTAAAAGTTTCTGTTATTTATACCCGATAACGACGCCAAAAACATGTATTTTTAATCTCCAAAATATTTCCAAAAACTTGACCTAAATTATATTTAGCGGCTAGTGTGAATAAATATAATGATACAAAAAATAAATAATTAAACTCACACTAGAGGTACTACGTAAGTATACATATCATTTCAAGTAATATAGGATTTTCCTTAAAAACCACAATATCGATTCCACAAGGATAATTGAACTATTTAAATTGGCTTGCTAAACTCAATAGTAAATTTTATTTAAATTGCATATTTAAATGAAAATGAAATGATAACAACTGTTAAGACTAAATTAAAGCGGATAAAAACAACTATATTCAATAGTTTAATTAAAGTAATTCTAAACGAGTTTGAATAATATGTAAAGATCTTTCCCCTTACAATGAGATATTAATCTATGTAGGATTTAAATGACTAAAAATATGATGATGTATTGTGACAAATAGGAGCATTCTTATTCTTTACCCTCTCCCAGTGCTAAAGATCATTGGCTAACTTAGAGTTTTTCACCAACTTGTGTAGTAGTGATGAATAGATTCTGGCCTCTCACCTCCAGATTACCCATTGTGCCCTCTCTATAGAACCTACTAGGGACCCTTACGATACAAACTCTAAACCTAATTTGAAAAAAAATTTAGTATGTCACCCCAGAAAATTCAATTCTACTCCCATCAAAACTTATCTCACTATCTATTTGCAGTCCCCCTTAGGTGATTGCAACGGCTTTGCCCAAAATGAAATGTGACACTCACTAGTTGATTGAAATCATATCCCTCCCAAGTCTTTATGTTTCTCAATGGATTTTAACCTCACAAGTGACCAATTTATAAAGTCAATGAAGAATTGGTGAAAATGTCATCACAATTTTTAAAAGTAAAAAAAAATATTTAAATCATTCTCATCTCATACTAATTAATTCCCAAGAGCAAGGAGAAAGAAAGGGAACTACTCAGAATTCATGGAGAATAAAAAAAACACCAAATTTATATTGAAATCCAAGTCTTAAAAACAAAAACTTAAACATAAATACAAAGTACCTTATGTCTTCTCATTAACACAAATTTTTGAGTCTCTATCTCCAAATTCTTACTCTTACAACACAAAACACATATAAAATCACAATAAAATACAAAATTGGGACTTCCTAAAGCCTTCAAATGATGCCAAAAAGTCCTCTTTTTTGTTCAATTTTTGTCCATATTAATAGATCTATGAAAATAACCAAGGGTTGCTTCAAACACCCCTTCAAAATTTGGTCAAATTTAATAGATCTTCTAGAAGGGAAGTTACTGAGGCTATAACGCCAGTCTATGACGCTATAATGTCAGGGGGGCGGCGTTATGGTGCCATACAATTGGCACCATTTTTGCTCATTTTTCTCTCATTTTCTTCATATGTTCATTCTATGTACCTGAAACCAGAAATATATAAAAGTATATTTCTTTAAAGTGTGGTATCACTTAAAATCTGTATAAAAGGATCATAAAATATGCTCTAAAAACATGTAATTTTAAAGTTGATCAATCTGCTTACAAAACTTTTATAGGAATGACACATTATATGCTCATATTTAGAAAGGCTTGTCACTTACCAGTTGAATTAGAACATAAGACTTATTGGGCGATAAAGTAATTTAATTAACATGAAAGAAGCTGGTGAGATATAATTATTGAGTTAAACGAGCTTGAGGAAATTAGAAATGAATCTTATGAGAAAGCTAGAATTTATAAAGAAAACATGAAAAATTTGCATGATTGGAAGATTTTTAAAAATTATTTTGAGTCTGAACAAGTGGTTTTGTTATACAATAATGGATTAAAATCATTTCCTGGAAAACTTAAGTCCAGGGGGTCGGGGTTTTTTATTGTGATAAAAGCTTATTTTTTTGGTATTGTGGATATTAAAGATCCAAAAACAAAAACAAAAAATTAAAGTAAATAAACATCGACTAAAACCTTACATTTGTGGAAACAAGCCTTTGTGTGAAGAGATCTTGATGTTGGGTCAATTTGAGTAAAACATTTGATATGTCAACCAAGTGCTTTGTTGGGAGGTAACCAATATTTATTTGTGTGGATTGATTTATGATTTTTGTTGTTGTGGACTATATGATGTAGTATTGAGACCTTCTAGATGTGAGGAGGCACAAACACACTAATTTGATGATTGGAACGACATTTGGATGTGAAAAATTCGACGTGAGGAAAAACGGTTTTTACATAAGCTTTGACGCCTAAGCGCCAAAATTTGGTAAGTCTGGCGCCTAACGCCAGAATCCAGTGCCTAGGTGCCACAATTACATTACATGGGTAAAACTGCCCACAACAGTTTTAACCCAAAATTTTCTATTAAAAATCCCAAATCTCATCCCTTGAAGTCAAACTTCAAACTTTGGTCTAAGAGAATAAAATTGGAGAGGATTTCAGTGCTTAGTTGATATTTCTTGCCCAAATGCAGAGTAGATGCAATAGTGGTGCAAGTGAGAAGAATGCAATGCCCAAGGATGCCCAAACTTACTTCAATGGCTTCCTAACACTAAGTTTGGAGTGAATCACTGACAAACTAGTGAAGATTAAAGAGGAGTTGGGGATTCTGCATAACAAGCTAAGTGACATGTACCAGTACGAGCATTTGGAGTGACAGATGAAATGCTTGTTATTAAGACTATTAGGTAAATATGTATTTTGATAACAAGTGGATCAATGAGAAAACTACCTGTGAATTCTCTCGTGGTCCTTTCTACCACCTATACGATCGTAACTTTTTATCAATCGAAAAGGTGGAAAATAATGGTGCCAACAATTACTAATCATTAGAAGGGCTTATGAGGATTTTATGTGTTAAATATGTGTGTGATTGCAATTAGTGTGTCGAATCTAATTGAGGTTGTGTTCAGTACTATGAGAAGCATAACATTTGTATGAGTATTTGTATTAGTTTGATCTGTTGTATTGCTTTAATATGTTCGTTGTATTAAAACTTGTTTGTTAGTAATGAAAAAGTGTTAGGTTTGTGAAAATTTTGATGTGTTTTAATGTTGGAATGAATAGAGTTTTGAAGTTATAATAGACTAAATGGAAGTTGGAAGATGTTGGGAGGATAGTCGATTATTGGAAAGAGGTTAAATTAACGTTAAATTTTGAGTTGGAGGCCTTAGGCTTGCTGTGCCACACTTAAAAGTAAATTTTCCAAAAATTTGGACCTAGTGCCTAGGCACCTGAATTGGCGCCTAAGCGCCGACTGTTTGCACAATAGGGTGCTTATGCGACCAAATCTGGCGCCTAGGTGCCAGAATCTGACGCCTAAGCTCCAGACCAACTAAACTGGTCAATAAGAGCACAAATTTGGATTTAAGCTGACCCACCATTATTTTTTACGTTCTTCTCAGTTCCAACTAGTGAGTAACACACTAAACCTTGGATGAAGGGGATGACAAATCCAGGGGAATGCAAGTAGATAAGGAGATAAGTTCTGATAGGCGTAGAATTGGTGTTTCTAGGGTGACAGACTAGATCTTTTACTAATTTAGTCTAAAGTTGGAACTAAGGGTCTCTGGTTAGTCCTATATAGAGGGCACAGTGGATTATTTAAAAGAGAGGGGCTAGAATCTACTCAACATAATCACACAAGCTGGAACTAACTTTAGATTAGTCAATGTTCTTTATGCTCGGAAGGGGTAAGGAATATGCATGCTCCTATTTGTTACAATATCTTATTTTCATCTTTAATCATATGATTCCTGCACTGATTTATAATCTTTTTTCAAGGGAAAAGACTTTTTATTATAATTGTACTTCTTTACAGATCTTTAATTTAGAGACTTTGTATTTACTTTTAATTTGAATTAGAAGTAGCCACTTTTGTTATAACTTTTTACAAGTTCGATATTATTCTTCTGTGAATTTAGTTTGTAATTTAAGTAGAAATAATTCTAAGTTAGCATAATAAAATCATTATTCACTGTGGCTTTGATACTATGGTTTTTAAAGAAAACTATATATTACTTGAAACAATAAGTATACTTGCATAATAACCTTAGTGTTAAACCATTAATCAATTTAATCACACATTTTTTTGCACTCTAGCCACTGAATATAAATTGGGTCAACATTTTGGTCATCTTTTTGGACTTAAATAATTACGTAATTGCGGATCAAATCAAGTTTTTGACATCGTTGCTAGAGAATTAAATTTTTTATTCCACCAATTTTGTGAATCTCAAGTTTCAGGACATATATGATGACTTTTTATTTATCATGACAGTTCATTGTAGAGCGGATCTTTTCAAGTCCTGATGAAGTGGTACAACACCTGATTGTTGCTCGTTAGTGGGAGGTATTCTGCTACTTCACTGTCTCGCACTTATTTCTGTCGTAAGGGAATTCTATGAAAATTTACTTGAGGTTCCCAAGGATGAGGTATTTGTTAGAGGACGAGGAGTTGATTTCACCCCTGAGAGGATCAATGTGTTATATGGTTTACCTCTTTCTCTAGACCGCTTCTATTCAGAGTTTGAGCCTACTGAGATTGAGCTTGATGAGATTAATGTGTAACTTATTTATGAGTGTGGATTCTGAAAGACAAGAAATGAACATAAAATAAACATTTCTTCTTCCTTGCTTATGCAAGAGTTCAAGGTTACTTGAAATTATCTATTTAAGGCAAGTCAGTTTCAACTATTTTAAGGTGTGTCAATTCCTCGCCCACCACTTAGTTTATAAGATTCTTTAAGTAAAACCCACTAACATAAGTTATTATATTTTCTTTACATAGTACAAATGTTACCCGAGGACAAGTAACGTTTAAGTTTGGGGGAAAAAGAGAAAAAAAACTTCATTTTTTCAGTAGTTTAGGCCACTATAGGGATGGACAACCACTATAGTGGAAGTTTGATGATTGTAGAGTCTTGTGGAGTCAAGTTTTGTCAAAAAACATTAGAGGTTTGCTTAGGGAAAACCGTGAGATAAGTATTTGTACTTTTGTTTAAGATTTATCTTGTAAACTTGGTTTATATATATATATATATATATATATATATATATATATATATATATATATATATATATATATATATATATATATATATATAATATTTTGTTTTGTTATCCTCATGCTTTCTGAGTAGTTTTCTTTTCTTTGTTCTTGTAATAAGAAGTAATGATGTGTGGGATTATAATGTTTTGAAGATTTCTTTTATTCAAATAATTTGTGATTGTATTTTCACCGGTTCTTCATTTACTTTGTAAACTGACCATTTATGATGTTAAAACCTGTTGCAAAACATAATGATCTGATAGAATTATGATTTCACTAACTAGTGAGTACCACACTAAACCTTGGAGGATGGGGATGTTAAATCTAGGGAGATAAGTTCTGATGGGTGTAGAATTAGTGTTCTTAGGGTGACAGGCTAGATTCTTTACCAATTTGGTCTAAAGTTGTAACTATGGGTCCTTGGTTTGTTCCTATAGATAGGGCATAGCGAGTAATCTAGAAGTGAGAGACTAGAATCTACTCAACATAACCAGACAAGCTGGAACTAACTTTAGATTAGCGAATGTTTTTTATGCTCGGAAGATATAAAGAATATGTATGCTCCTATTTGTCACATTACCTTATTTTCATATTTAATCATTTGATTCCCGCACTGATTCAAAATCTCTTTGCAATGAGAAATACTTTTTATTATAATCATACTTCTTTACACATCTTTAATTTAGATACTTTACATTTTCTTTCAGTTTAAATTAGAAGTAACCACTTTAATTATAACCTTTTTACAAACAGTTCGATATTATTCTCCGGCGAATTTAGTTTACAGTTTAAATAGAAATCTTTCTAAGTTAGCACAGTAAATTCCTTATTCTCTTTAGGTTCGATACTGGTGTTTTTAAAGAAAACTCTATATTACTTGAAATAATACGTATACTTACATAGTACCCCTAGTGTGTAAACCATTAATCAATTTAATCACAGGTTTATTTTGCACACTAGTTGTTGAATATAAATTAGGACAACATTTTGGCCATCTTTTCATATTTAAATAATTACGTAATTGCGGGTCAAGTCAAATTTTTTGCGTCGTTATCGGGGAGAAAAAACTTATTTACATTTACGAATTTTAAAAGTATTAGTCTTTTTTTTAGTAGAGTTCTTCTATAATTTTTTTCTTTTAATTCTTCTAAAATTTCTTAGTGTGACAAATTATAGTTATTTTTGAAATGATTAGAAAATCAGAATTCCTAACTTGATTACTGAATATCCTTATAATTTAGCTTTAACCTCAATTATTGAAATTTTTTCTTAAAAGTTTCACCATCACATTTATGGGACAAAAATATAAGATTCCTTAAGTGAAACCTACCACCATAAGTTATTATATTTGCTTTACATAGTACAAATGTTACTTGAAGATAAGTAATGTTTAAGTTTGGGAGAATTGACACGCCTTAAAATTACATATTTTTATGTGTATTTCATGCTTGTTTTTAATCATATTACACGTTAATGAAATATATTTTGTGTGTTTTTTATTTTAGGTTCAAGAAATGAAGTTTAAGAGAAAATTGAGCAAAAATGGAGCAAAAAAGGTTCAAATGAAGTCAAAAGTGACATAAGGTGACTTGGTTCCTATACGTTAGCGAGACTTGATGGCTGGCGCCTAGGCGCGAGAAACAATTTTGCCAATATTCAATGAATTTGGACAAATTTCTAAAAGGTGCCTTAAGTGACTCTTGCTTATTTTCAGAGCTTTATATATAGAAGACATTTCTACACATTCGAGGAAGAGAAAAAGAGAAAAAAATTATTTTTTTAATAGTTTAGGCTACTATAGGGGTGGGCGGCCACCCACAATACACCTTTGAAGGTAATTTCTTGAATATATGTCATTGACATAATCTAAAACAACTATGTGGTAATGACTCTTATGTGTTTCTTGCATTTACTTGATGCTGGTCAATGAATATTGTTAAAGGATGCTTGTCACCTACCATATAAAGAAATATTTTAAATAAGCAATTGAAAGGGTCGATAGTCTCCTCTGATAAAATGCTTACTTCAAAAAACACGTTTTTGCCAGTGGTGGTTTACCCAACTAATGGAGTACAATATAAGTTATATTTATTCAATCAATGATCTGTATAAAAAATTATAACATCCTTGAAGTAGTCATAATCAACTATTGACATGATATCACTTCTAGAATTGCTCATCAACCTACTCAATTCATCAATATGGAAGTCTCATGCAAACATACTATGTTCAACTTGCCTCTCTGTGAATAGTTGAATTAAAGCATTGATGTCACTATTCTCAATCCTCATTTTTCTTTCCTTTTAAAAAAATTGAATGCATCTCTTTTTAAAAATCTCAACTTCTTAACTCCACTAACTTTAATTACAATAAAGTTGAATGCATTAGGAACTCCAATACCAGCTTCTATGATCAATTTGAGCACATATCCATTAATGTCATTGATGCTTCAGTTAAATCTCAAGAGATGTTGATCATCTAGCATGGCTAGAGAGTGTTTATGACTCTCTAAAAATGTTTTAACCTTTCAATTGTCATCAACATCAACATCATATCGAATCAGCTGGACAACTAGTTCTGATGTCTAATCTTTTAAACTTCACAATGTTTTTGAGAATATGATCCTTTTTAAAAGTGGCTTTTCCACATAGAAAATTATTCAATTTTATATTCTTTGAGTTTGGCCAATAACTAGCATGTTTCTTTCGAACTGTAAATCCAATATGATATGCATAAGCACAATATAAGCTATATGCATTGTTTTTACGGTGCATAATGATTTCAAACACTCAGTCTACAATTGGTTCATTACTCACATTCATTGCTTGCAAAACTGCACATATATACAAATGATTTAAACATGATTACACATCATATTAATAAGTGTTACAAATATTTAAGAAAATAATCTAAATAGTGATTGCATTGCGGTGGTATTGTGATTAAGTTTATCATAATACCACCAAAATATCATTAAAATTGCACCAGAAAAATAACGAGAATACCACAAAAGTACTACCGAAATAACATCAAACTATCTCAAAAAATCTACAAAAAAATCACTAAAATATTACTACAATACCACCGAACTAACCCAAAATGACAAAAAAATACCATCATAATATTGCCAAAATACTACCAAAATATCATAAAAATACCATCATAATTCATTCACTATACAACTAAAATAACAACAAAATTCCGTCAAAATACCACCACAGTGACAACATAATACCACCAAAATACCACAAAAAATTCAGCAAAATACCACAAAAATACCACCAAAATACCTCCAAAATACCGCTATAATACTATCAAACTAACCCTAAAATACCACTAAAATACCACCAAAATATTCTACAATGCCCTAAGAATAATACCAAAATACTACGAGAATACCACAAGAATTAACACCAAAATACCACCGAAATACCACCAGAATAACACAAAAGTATTGCCGTAATATCATCAAAATACCACCTGAATAACACCAGAATATTACCAAAATATAATCAAAATATGACTAAAGTACTACCACAAAGTCACCAAAATACCACAATACAACAAAAAATTATTGTATTTTTTTGCTATTAGGGTGATAATCTAGCAATATTGAAGTGATATTGTGGAAGTATTTTGACGATATTGAAGGGGTATTGTGTTGTCCTTTTGGTTGTATTATAACGATAATTTAGTGATATTTGGGTGGTATTATGATCGTAATAAGATGATATTATGCTTATATTATAGTGATATTGTAGAGGTATTTTGGCGATATTGAAGTGGTATTGTGGTTACCTTTTGATTGTGTTGTGACAATAATATGATAGTATTTTGGTGGTACTATAGTGGTAATAAAGTGATATTCTGGTCATATGATGGTGGTATTGCTTTACAAATTTTGTTATTTTTCTCACAAATGAACCATATATTTCACTTATCTCGTATAAAAAACAAATGAAAGCTTATAATATCATAATGTATTTATTCAAAACCTTAGAGAAATACTAAGTTTGGTTTAAACAAAAAAAAAAAAAAACAAAAAATCGCATTTATTCAAACTACAAATAAAAAACATCAAGCAAATCTAAATGAATGTTATCATTTCAATGACATTTCGTTTGGGGCAGCTTGTGGTTATCCAGATAAACAACTTATTCTGAAACGCGACCCATAGGTGGCCAGCGGGATTCAACCCGCGCCATGTGTTTAGTGTAAGAACCCAACCACATTTTGAGATAAGCTGCCGAAACATGTTTTTCAAATGGTGAGATGGCGTTTTGAAAACTCTACCCCCACTTATAAGCTACCCCAAACCTGCCATAAAGCTCACTCCATTCCGTTATTTTCACAAAAAAATTTATATTTTATTTTTAAAATTGATATGCTACCATGTTCTTTAGAACAAACAGAGGATTAGTGTCTAAATCCTCGTCCCAAGAACCATAGCAAAAAAAGAGAGGAAAAAAAGAAGAAGAACAGTGCACGATTTTGAACAACGCAGGATTTTATTTTTGAAGAATCGGATTCTTTTCCGAGTCAGGCCGAGCCAAATAAATAAAATTTTCTCATTTTTTTTATTTGGCAAAACCTGAACCCTCCACTGGCACGAAATAAAATTCTGGATTTTACGTCGGTTGCAATATTTTCTGCTCGTGCGGATTCCCTCTTCTGCCTACTTTTACATTCCTGCCTGGCTCATCCTGAAATCTGGCATCGCAATATTACGTCACTTTACATCCTTTGGGTTCTTCGCTCACAGCTCCCGCAGGAAATCCCTTTATCGACATCGGGAGATCTTCAATGGTGTAGTCGAACTCAAAATAGGTGTTTTTTGATTCCCAGAAACTAGCGGACTTGAGATTATCAGGAGGGGGTTTCGGTATCTGTTACTGGATTAAGATCGGGAAGATCAAGCTTCCTGCTGCTCGGCTTTTGATTTGGCAAATTTTGAAATCTGATGAGAGCAGTGATTGAAGAGTCTAATCAGGGTATTTTTTTTCTGGAAAGACCAAATTTTAAGAGATAGGGTTTACGCTTTTCGATCAAGGGCTACATTGCTCATAACTTTTAAGGGAATCATGTTTTATGGTGCTGTGGTGTGGGATCCATGGCTTATTCTTTCTCAGATCGTGTGCCTCCAATGCTTATACTACCTAACGCTCGGGGTTCTCTTGTCTATTCTTGTCGGAGCCCGTGTTTCTAGGATGAGCCTTGTTTATTTCTTCGACTTTTCTACCCTCACCGCTACAACTGTAACTGGTTGGCTTGCAATTGCTGGTTTTCTCTTAAGTGCAGTAGCAGGGTAACGTTTTATTTAATAAGTATTTCTACTGTAATTTTAATTACACTGTTAATAACTTCTTATCTACTAGCAAAATTCATGCTCTTTTCCGATCGCATCCAAATTTCCTTCTCCTGAATAATATTTCGCACTATGTAGTGCCATGCTGAATTCTCAGAAGTCGATTTTGCAAGCTTAATTATTTATCCTGTTGTCTTTGGCATCCCTTACCTGGAATATAATATGGATTCTAATTATGAATGCATGCCTCTCTGCCATTGATAATTGTTTGCGCAGTACTACTGGCTTGATGGGCTGGTTGTATCAGTCTGGTGGTCAAAACACTATCCACCAGGGTAGCCGCGGAGATTAAGGAAATTTTATCTACTCTGATGTCCACGTTGGGCACATGAGGCATAACTACTTCTCTTTCTTGTGCTGCCCTATTGATTACAGTGATTCTTAATGGAGCATGCATGGGTTGAATACTGGATACTTTAACCTTTCTCTTACAAATTCTAAAACTTTTTTATGCTTTCCTGCATCAAAATATTGCTAGATTTTCTTAGGCTTTTTATATTATTATAGAAATCATGTACTTTTACTTCGTTATAACATCTATATATTTCCATGAAACCAATGTGGGAATGTTCTTGATCTTTAAATCAGCCAGGTGATTGCCTTGTCAGTTTGCCTAAACTTTATGTTCCTTGAGAAGACCTTTGAATGGAGTCCTAGCATCTTTTCCTGTAAAAAATTAATGAAGGAGATTCCTAGTTGTTATTGATATGAAACTTGAGCCACATCAAGCGTATGAGGATGTCTTCATGATAACGTAAAATTTTTGAGTTAAATTGCATGTTAACATGAAGCCACGAAGTAACGGATTTGGAAGACCAACGAGAATATGTTTAAAAAGAAATTTAAACAAGAGCTAGGACTTTTCTGATCTTAATGCCACAATGTAAAATAAGCCTTAAAAGATAGAAAACAAAACAAAATTTTTGGGCTTTTTCTTATGGAGCAAGTTACTTCAAAGAACCATTGTTATTTCCAATGTTTGACAGAGGCCATAGGTTAAAATATTGCAGGTAGGATATCCATACTAGTGGAAATGGCAGGTGTTCGCAGGTTTTTCGTCTTGGCCATTCAGTGCTATTTCTGGTTCTTGCTTTCTCTTTACCAATTTGGC
Organism: Phalaenopsis aphrodite; assembly: GCA_003013225.1. Taxonomy (NCBI): domain Eukaryota; kingdom Viridiplantae; phylum Streptophyta; class Magnoliopsida; order Asparagales; family Orchidaceae; genus Phalaenopsis; species Phalaenopsis aphrodite. The sequence continues at coordinate 382,533 of NEWO01000032.1, read as the reverse complement.
ATGGTAAAGGTTGCTGGAGTTTTGACTTTGGCTTAAGATTTTAGTGCGCAAGGTATCTATCATGTAGAAAAGAAAAAAACAGAGATTACCGGTCAAGAGCTAAGGAGTGTTAATTATAGGAATGGACCATAGAGAAGCTGTGTAAACTTCATTTTGATTCTAAAAATCTTGGTGAAAGAAAGTAGATCGTTGTTTTTGTGAAAACTTGTCTTGGAATGTGCCATGGCTAAGTTGTCTAACTGCCACCTTACCATAAACAAATAAATATACAGTTGTCAAATGATCACATAAAAAAATGATGATAATAAAGAAATTGAAAAAACAGAGAACCTTTTGTGGATATTTTTTTTGAAATCAACAAAAGTTGAGGTTTAACCTGCTACTTTGATGCTAGGTAATCGATTGGTAAGAATGTAGGTTTTATCAAGAACTAAAGTAAGCGTTTATGGTAAGAAAAGACCACAGAGAACCTGGTATAAGCTATGCTTTGAAACAAAGGAATGTGTTCATAAAAACTTGATTTGGAATGTGCCTTAGCCAGGCTGTCTTGGCATCCATCTTATTATCACCAAATAAATCCACATGAGCGAAAGGTTCGCATGTGAAAGACAATTTGATGATAATAATGAAGTTAAAGAAATAGAGAAGATTGTGAGGGTAATTCTTATTCCCGTATGCTGAAGGTTTTATTATGAAATCAAGTAAAGATGAGGTTGAACCCATACTAAATACTAGGGAGTTGTATGGTTCAAGAACATACATGTTGCTTTGAAGACCATTGCTGATCAACTAAGATGGCAATGGCATCAAGAATTCTCTCATATCAATGGATTTTTCACCCAATTGCTTTTCTTTTCTATGTTTTAACTATCCAATAAATTCTACAAAGAAGTGATAACAGCTGAGAAGCCTTTCATGGACTGGAATCCGTGGGTGGCATCTTGATCGACACATAGGAGCGGTTTCAGAGCCCCAGTGATCGATCGTGGAGAAATCATTGATATATGAACATTTTCTACTCCACCTCTCCAAGTCTAAGTAATCCACCCTAAAACTCGGAGCCCTCTGCAAGCTTCCGAAATCTCCTCTTCATTTTAAAGGAAGGTTCCGATAGTAATTGCAGTTATTCTTGTCATTTTAATAGACATTAATAACAATATATGTTTCAGTTCTCATTTTTCTTCTTTATGAAGAATTCATTATTTTTGTATGTAATACAATTTATTGTATCTTATTCTATTTGTTGGCTCTATCATCATCATCTTTATCATAAATAAACTTATTCTAACAATTTGGTTTAGCTTTATAAATCCTTATTTTCTATATTTTTTTATTGACTTCTGCTTGAGCTGTTAATTTTTTTTTACGAATCATTTTGAAAAACTTCTATTTTACCTTATGCCATCTATTCGATACTAACTTTATCTAAACTCAAAATGGGTTCATTTCTTTACCCTTCATGGGATATGTCAAGACCTTCTGAGGATTTACTTGAGATATCTTTCTTTATGTTTTACCTTTTTTATCATTGTCACATATCCATTTGCTACTGCTTTCTGACTATTTTTATGAATTTATTTGGTGGGAAGTTGTTTTAAGGATAAGATTTGCTAGAATGTAGTATTTGTAAGAAAGTTACTACCCAATCTTTTAAAAAATAAAATATTTCTAATACCTATAACTTTTAAAAAAATTGATTTCCCTGCAATAGCTTGATAATCACTTTTATAGAAAGTTACTGGACTTCCATTTTTAGTTAAATTGTTTACAATAAACATCACTCTAATTTTCCCCTTAATTTGATCATTCTTTAGTTTATATTTTATAGTTTTGGCACATTTTTATCTTTAACATTCTCATTTCTATAATGCTCAATGTAGTTGTCAGTGATTTTCTTTTATTATAACACTGATTTAGACAACACTGTCAACTTAATTGTATTTAACATTAAGAGACGCGGGAGCTTACCGCGGTACTGTAGCTACATCTTTTTCATAGCTAACTCCACTTTAGCTTTTATAATCAATCTATAAGTTAATCTATTTTTTTATTAATTACTCTCTTTCAAACAAATTTTTTTTATTAATACTTTTATTTAATAACTTCTTTGGTTGCATTTTTCATTCTTTTCCTAATGTTCATCTTTAACTAATATTTAATTGTCTTCACTTTTAATGAATATATTTTGATCAAAGTCTCTACATTTCTCATCTTTTGCGTTAGTTATTCCATATTTGTTTTTCTTTTGTTATTGTCAAGCCTATTATATAAATAAAAAAAATTATATTTTCTTTGCTCATTACACTTTTTATATATTTTTAATTTTTTAATAATTATTTAAGCCTTAATAGTAGTTTAATTTTATTATTTTTACAGTTATTTTTTAATTAATATATTATACCATCTCGCTCTTCCACCAATCTCCTTATTGGTGTAAGGTCTGTTTTTAGAGTCATGTCCTTTGCTACATTTGGTTAAAGAATTTCAATTTGCCTCTCTTAGCAACCTTTCATTAAAATTTAGCAATTTCTTCCTACTAAATCTCTTCCACCTTTTTCTGAGAAAATTTTATATTTTGAATGAATTTTATACTTCTAACACACAGAACTTTTTATTTGCTATGAGGCCAAACCGTCTTCTTCAATCACCTTAGATTTTTTTTCAAAGAAAAAAAACGTTAAAAGGGAAGCCTATTTGCAATTTGTTGGCTCCATTTTTACAAGTACTAAATTATTTTTCCCATTTTTTAGGGTATATGTTCTCTATTACAAGGTCATAGATTACTGTAAAATTAAGTGCTGCTTCTCCCATTGTACTTTTATTTAGCTTCTTGTAAGCAAGCAATTTTTATTTACTTTTAATCATTTTGTCCGCCATATCTCTAGTTCTCCCAATCAAAGCTTCAAAGCCTTCAAATTCCATATAATAATTTTAGTAGTTGTTTTAGACCTACTCAGTCTTCTTACTCTTTTGTTAAAATCAAGTTAAGTTGTGGGCGTCACTTGCAGGTGACTTCCTAGCAAACTTTTGGCATAATTGGGCCACGTTGTGTGCATCATTATGGTGATGTCATAAAACAATTTAATCTACTTTTAATAGACTTAGTATAAATTATGGATGTTGCTTTTGTTGAATGTTATGACTCTTGTTCATTGACTCGAGAGCTGCCTATAGGGACCCCTTTTGTGTGTCCTGCTAGAGTGTCTTGATTCTAGCTACAATATCACATGGATCTGTCTTGCATGGAGCCGTTCGCTATCTCCGCAACAATACCGCAGGGGATTGCGGCTTGGACCGGTCCAGGAGGGGCGATCAACACTTCCTTTACGTGGATTTCCCTCCTATTTGGAGTGGGGTCCACTCCTATTTATCCCAAGTCTATAAATATGTTATTTTCATGTTTTAGGCCAGTTCTTCATGATTTTTATATTAGGACAGCCATTGCATCCCCCGTGTTCTTTCTAGGGCTATATCCGAGGACAAGTGGTGCTTCGACTATATCTCTCGCTTCGAGGTGATGACTATCCTCAACCTCCCCATTGCCCGCAACCACCCCATTGCCATAACTACTGCAACGGGCGTCATGCTCTTCAATTTTCTTTGCATATGAACCGCGCTTTTAAAACATTGGTAGGAATTTGATTGCATGCATGATTGATCAAATATGGCCGATGAGAGCAAAAATCCTAATACAATCGACAAGTGAAGAAGTGTGTTATGGTTGTTGAGCATAATCGACAATGATGTCATGCATAAGGAATGTAATAGGGTGGAGCATAGTCTATGCATATGATGTAGACATCGACGACCAAGGGGCACCTTGAGAGGTGTTGTAGGAATCATTGCCAAACTACATGTCACATGAAACAAGTGGACATAGCGTGAGAGAGCAGTGTGGGGCAAATGTGAGTGATGACTGTGAGCTTTGCAGCAATGGAAAGTGAGTGCAAGTATGAGAAAGTCGCATGTACTTGGAATAACCGATAAGGGGCAAAATGTATAAGACAAAGGGAATGATTAGAATTAGGGGAAAAATGTATCTGATAAAGGGAATGATTAGAATTAGAAGAAACCGTTGCAGGTATTGAGATAATATTGCTGTTAAAAAACAAATACCTGCCTTTTTCTCTCAAGGATTGTCTATTTGATGATTTTAACTTTGCTAAACCAAGGAATTAAGGCTGTAGCTGATTACATGGATAGATTTTAAGGAATATTGTTGCATTCTGAAATCAGGAATGATTCAAAATCGTTATTTTCTAAGTTAAAATTAGTTTTAAGACTCAAATTTAAAAGAGAAATGGCGCCATGTAACTTCAATTTGCTTTTGGAAGCTTTTTAACTTGCTTTATTAGATTTTGAACTACAAAAGTTCATGCACTTAAAATAATTTCTCATGTGGGTATTTCTCTTTTTACCTGAAGTAATCAAACTAAATGAGTCAAAAGGAAAGTCAGTTGCCACGACATTGGGATTCAAAACTTTTGCAAATGATTGCTTTAGATGTTACCAAATTGATAATTTTGCGAGTGAGCGCCCTCATTAAAACTTAAATATTAATATTGAAGAAAAAAGTAATGAGAATGATGTGCATTAGTTAAACAAGGAAAAAAGTGATTTTTATAATGCCTCGATTGAGAAATTTTTGTTTGTTGTGTGATGCATCATTACCTTACCTTAAGTGGAACTTAATTAGAGGACTTCATTGTTTTGAACTTAATTTAAGCACGATGAAAGACTTTATAAGTCCATCACCTATTGTGGATGTTGCATGAATGTTGTTGGAAGCCAGTCCTCAAATTTATGGATTTAATTGTTGAAAAACTCCTGCAATCCAACAAAGTACCTTGGTTCATTTACAACCCCAATGATAAGTTATAATTACTTAATGATATTTAGCATGTCTTTGATTTTTTCTTGGATGATTGTTGCCTAGTTATTCATATTATATAATTAATGTTATCGAACATATTAAACTAAAAATACCATTAGATCAATTGTTGCATAGTATATTTATTAGGGAAGGTGCTTGCATTACTCACTTGTTTGAGATGAGAGCTAGAGAATATGCGTGAATAGTTGAGCGATTATAAAATTATTATAAAATGTTGAAATCTGTGATAAGATTAGTTGATATACTAGACAGGTGTCTGTTGTGATTCTCTCAATGATTTATTTGAGTGGTTTTTATCAAGGGTGAAGAAGTAAATGAATGATATTGCATGTAAGATAAAGAATGGTTTCCATGAATGTTCATTACTGTCTTTTGGGACGGCGACTTGTGTCGTTAATATTTAGGCTTAGTTATTCATCAATCCTCATGTTGCTTACTAGTAGTACTTTCATAAAGTTTCTAGTTCATGAATATATCATGTTTGACTCATTAAAAAATTCATGCTTGAATTGTTTATGTAAGCGAGCCAAACATTAACATATATTTTTAGCTTGATTTATAACTGAGCCGAGCACAGTTAATTGTGCAATTGTTTTATGTTTATTTTACTTAAAATAATTAAATAAATAAAATTTATTATGAATTTCATATTTTGTAGTAATCATTTAAATCATAAATTCATGATAAGGTTTTTGATTATTTTGATATTTATTTGATTTTTTACGTTTTATTTTAAAACATTAAACTTTAATATTTAGTAAGTAGTTTAAGCTAAGTATGAGCCAATTACAAGCCACACATGAATGGATGAATTTAACATGAATTAAATAATGAACATACTATTTACAAACAATTTTGAATGCTAGCCATTTTCATATATATATATATATATATATATATATATATATTTCATATGAACCAATCACAAATTGGAGCATCACATTTATCAAATTTACCCCTTTTACGGTACAAAATTAATCTCAAAAGCTCCCTTTGGGATGATTTTGATCAATTTTTGTATGGTTGAGGAGCTAAATTGGGGTCAATTTTGTATAATTTAGGGATTATATTGACGAAATATTATTTAGGGCTAGATTGGTTTAATTTGAATGGTCTGGGGATTATTCTGAGTTTTTTTGTTTAGTTTTTCGTGCACATGCTGGTGAAGAGATGCACACTCGCATGAACACATGCAATTTAGGAAAAACTAGCAAATGCTTTCGAATGCTCGATGTTTGTATTACAATTAAGTTTTATAAAACAAAGAATTGGGAGATAATGTAGGTGAACTACCAAATGACATATCCCATGGCAGTTTTTTGTACTGCTATCACACGGCTGACATATTCTGACAAACAGTTTAAGACATGCTGGCATCTAGAATATTTTCCTGCTTTAATTGTGGTTTACATCCTTCTACGTTTGCTGTTTTCTACTGTCAAGCAGTCGTCTTCCCTTCTTACAGGAAGGGATGGAACACACTTGATTTGGCATTTATTTTTTAAAATGTAATGCGGTCTTTGTTTCTGCATTTTCAGGATAATTTTTATGGTTGTGTTTTTGAACTATGAAAAATAAGGGTCATTGGTTTCTATATTATTTTGCATTTTGGACTGATATATGTTTTTCCAGCACTAGCTGAGTGTGCAGAACTTAGTTATATTCGCATTCACATCTCAATGGTATTTGTCATTCAGTAAAAGAGAAAAATCATTATATTTTCTTGATAGTTCTTCCTGTAAACTAAATTGTAGTCCATACCATGCATATACTCTTTTTAATATTGGGCGTTACATTCTACTCGTTCATGTTTTTGTCTTTGCCCTTGGCATTCTTTGATACATTGCCTTTTGGTTGTGTGAGATTACTTTAATATCATTATCACTGCAAAATTGAAATGGATTCTAAATGTCATTGGATTATGCATTAGTCTGACATTTCCCTATTTCTTGAGCAGGGCAGGGTACATTCTTTACCTGATTGAGAGAGCGAAGAAGTGTTTGGACTTTTCAGCTACTCTCTTCATTGTCCATCTTTTTGTTTGTATAATGTATGGGGGCTGGCCATCATCCTTCACATGGTGGATTGTGAACCTCAGTGGATTAATATTGATGGCATTGCTTAGTGAGTGGTTATGCATTAGACGCGAAATGCGAGAAATCCCGATTACAAGACTCCGTTCAAGTAAGTTGTACTTTCAATTGGTGATTCTTTTGTGTCCTCTATTGAGCATACTTTTGTTGGTACACTTCAAAGCTTGAGATTTCCCCATCTTTGTAAACATGGAATGGTCCTATTGGTATATGGAATGGTCTTTTTGGTACACTGCCTTTGTTGCTATGTAGCGCCGACACTTCTAAAAATGCGTCATACCCATGTCGGACACGTATTGGACACCGACACTTGTCTGACACGTCCCAACACTTCTCCGACACTACAAGATATATTTTTGAATTTTTTCAGGTGCAAACACATTCGGGACACATCTCAACACCGCATCAGATATGATCTTAACGCTATTTCGAGAAAATGGGTTGCGAGAGTTAGAAAATTATAAATATAATAGTCGAAATCGCTCCATCTCTCATCAAGTTAAAACTTGCTTATACATTTGTTAAAATCGAGCATCGAAGGTGCATCCAATATTCGATGAAGTTGAGCATTAGTAATTATCTCTTTATAATCATATAATTTTTTAAATTTTAGTAGATAAATTGGATTATAAGTTGGATGAACTCTTTTGGAACATATTATGTATAATTATAAAAACTAATTTTTTTATAATCATGGGGTTTTATAATATAAATTAAATATATGAAGTTAAATTTTATTCTTGCATAATTTGTGTTGTCATATTTTTAATATATAATAATGAAAAGATATATTTTTTATATTAATAATTAATTAAATATAAAAATATGTCTATGGCGTGCCGTGTTTTTTTTTTTTTTCAATTGTCGTGTCCCCTTATCGTGTCCGTGTCTGTGCTTTATAGCTTTGTTTGTATGAGATTTGAAATATTTACAATTGATGGCTTACAAAGGAACCTGCTAAATAAGGAACAATTTCGTTCATTTTTGCAGATCATGAAAGACATAAAAAATAACTAAGTTGAATGTGTTAATAATTTGGATGATTTTTTTTAACTAAAATGTTATAAAAGAAAATGATATATGAGTATATCAATAATTATTTGTTAGAATTGTTAGTGAAAAACACGTGAACTATAAAATACAGAGAACATAATAGTCTATGAACTTAAATTTCTAGGAAATTGTAAACTATAAATGACTCATTTGGATTTCTTTGTTTGAAACTGGATGATAATAAGGGGTTGGTGATAGATTTGAAGTGAACGAGTAGTAAGTTATAGTGTGAGATCGAGTTCTTGATATTGTGGTAGAAAGATTTAAAGTAAAAAAGGGTTTGATGTGCTTTCCCTCAAAATTTGGTTTAAGGAGTTGTGGGTGGCTGAGAATTAGTTATGGTGTGTTTATTTCAGATTTGGCTTTATGAAATCTCCGTTCAAAAGCTGGTGTGAAAAATCTGCTGTTTAAAAGCTGATGTTTTAAAAACAGTAGCTCTGTTTGAAAAGTAAAATTTTGAAAGTGCTGTTTGTGGACAAATGTCTGAAATACTCTTCTGCTTATATTATATAGAATTCATAGTTTTTATAGATTTATGTAATTCTCATATTTAACGGTATCATTTAAATAAGCTGAAATACAGAAGTGAATTCAAAGTTAAATTATAGAATCAAGAGTTGTAAGGGATAATGAGAGAGAAAAAGATCTTCGAGAATAAAATGATTTGACCATTTAATGAACTTTTGCAATCTAGTTTAGGCAAGAATCTATTTATTTGTACTTACATGATAATATATAAATAAATACTAATTGTTATTAATTATGATTAATAGTTGTATTGACAAAATTATATCTGTTAGGGGCATTTACATACATACCACTCAATTCTTATGTATTTACATATATAAAACCTAAACTTTATTTTATACACTTATATCATCCAAATCACATAAAAAATATCATCATTTTAATTTAAAAAAAATGAAATACATCTTTTCATGTATAATTTAGGCGACTTATATGTAAAATTAAAATTTGGGTATTCAATATGTAAATATATAAGAAGTCGTATGTATTTAAATCTAATGTCACATTAGCAGCCAAACAGCTGATTGGACTTATATTAACATTTTCTTATAATCTTCTTTTGCTAAGTTAAATTTTAATCTAATCTCAGTTTTAAAATTCTTTGAGCTCAAGCAGTTAGTGTTTTTAAAATGATTTTAAAAACACTTACCTTTTATCATAATTTGTGCCATCACTATTATTTAGCATTCCCACAGGGGGCTCAGGACTGAAATAAAAAATCTTTTTGATAGTGAGCGAGGCATGGGTAAAATTAAAAAAAAAACTGAACAATGGATGCCGGACCTCACCTGCGGCCACGAAACCGATTTCTGCTCTGTGTCGAACGCGTAGTTCCGAATTAAATGTTCAATCAAACAACACAAAACACAGTTAAACCATAAACGTGGTTCAAAAAGTCAAAACAAACACACCCATAGTATTGGGATTTTTATTATGAGAGCACAAGGGATTATTTTAGATTGGATTAAACTTATAAAGAATGATATGATGTGGTTAAGAGTAGATCTGGAGTTGATGAGGAGATGAGATGTATGAGAGGATCTCATTGTTGTGCGGTTGGACTAGGTCTCAACTAGTGGAGTTGAGACTGAAAGCTTATGAGGGGGAGTTTAAGCCTTGAAGGACAATTAGGAATGATGTTAACGAGTGTGGAGAAAAGTAAAATGAATTACTTTAGTTGTTAGATACAAAAGAAATAAGAAGGGTATTAGATAACTAGCAATCTCACATAGAAATGCCAAGGGTTTAGCCACTAAGCTCTCAAACAAATGAGTAAACCGAAATATTTTGTAATTTTTGAAAGATTATCTCATTTCAGAAATAAACTATTTATAGCCATTACAATCGCCCCTCACAAGAACAATTCAAAATATTGTGGGAAAAATAGGTGTTCATATTAATTAGTGGCATTTAATTGCATTAGATTTAGAAGAGCATACATCATTACTTCTATTTTGAAATCGAATCACCTATTTTGAGATTTGCAAGTATTATTCATCAACATTGTCTTTTTATTTCCTCAAATAAGTATAAAAACCTACACAATAAGATCACTTAAATTTCCAAAAGCTGTTTTCTCTTTAATCCTATTTAAATTTATTTTTTATAACTTGAATTTCTTATACACAATTGATTTTCCACTCATATATGTCATTATCTTGGTTATATTTATATTTAATAACATATGAAAATTAAATACATGTTTACTTAATATTAGTTATCACTATACCTATTATATTTAAATTATGAAGAAGTTATTAATGTTTTTCTTCTTATGCTAACCATATTATAAAAACATCCTTATTCAACATCAAGATAAACCATACTCTTAAGCACGGTAAAGAATCCATGCTTTATACTTAAAATTTTAGATTTAAAATTTTCTTGTTTTATTAATTGCAATAAGAGTGACATGCTGCCTATAGTATTTATAATTAATAATAAATGATTTACTTAGTTACATCTAATTTTAATCATAATTAGGAAAACAATTTACTGTTAGTATTGACATATTTTTTTTTTAAATGTTTCTATTGAAAACCTTAGCATAATTTCTTCTAAAGCTTTATCATCATTTCCTTAAGAAAGTGACATAAGAATAGGGTTACTTAGATTCAAAGAGAAAGAAAAAGATAAATTGATGTGATAGTTTGCTTGTTTGTTTCTCCCATTTACTTGCTCAATCTCTTGTTCCCTCTCTGTAGGTTGATCTCCCTTTTTCTCTCTGTGTCACTCTTGCTCACACTATCTTTATCTCTGTTTGACTGTCTTAATTTTTCTTTGGCTCTTGGTATCTCTCATTTCCTCACGCTCTGAATGTCTCTTTTGCTTCTTTCTTCAACTCCCTCTCTCCCTCCTTGCTCTCATTCAACCCCCTCTAATTTTACTTTTAGGTAGGGTTGGCTATAATCTATTAAGATAAATCGAAAATAATCAACTTATATTATTTATATGTTTTTTATAAGAAAAATTTAGTCTTTCTATCCTTTAAATCGAAAAATAATCAGTTCATAAGCTTTATCATCATTTCCTTAAGAGAGTGACATAAGATTAGAGCTTACTTAGATCCCGAAGAGAAAGAGGAAAATAAATCGATGTTATAGCTTGCTTGTTTGTTTCTCCCATTTGCTTGCTCAATCTCTTGTTCCCTCTTTGTAGGTTGATCTCCCTTTTTCTCTTTGTGTCACTCTTGCTCACACCGTCTTTATCTCTGTTTGACAGTCCTAATTTTTCCTTGGCTCTTAGTCTCTCTCATTTCCTCACTCTCTCGTTTTCTCTTTTGCTTCTCTCTTTAACTCCCTTTCTCTCTTCTTGTTCTCATTCATTCCTCCCTCTAATTTTACTTTTAGGCACGTGGTTGGCTACAATCTACCCCCTCTAATTTTACTTTTAGGCATGGTTGGCTATAATATATTAAGATAAAACGAAAATAATCAGTTTATATTATTTATATATTTTTTATAAGAAAAAATTAGTCTTTGTATCTTTTACGCATAAAATTTTATCCTTGGACTTTACGTGTTAGCTAAATTACAAAATGCACATCTAATTTTCACAATAATATATCATCACAAACAAAGCTTAAACATTGCTTATCATTAACGCTTAGTTAAGTAGGATAAATTAAACCTAAATTTGTAATGCATGAATGACTAAAATGTAGAATAAATATCTCATGTATTAAAGCAAGACATTTGATCTACTTATCTATTGACAACAATTATTGTCTTTGTAGTAATCAAAGCTAATGAATTTTTATTTTTACTGTAAGTCATGCTTTCATAAACATTAGTAGATTCCTCCAGCTCTTGTTAAGTCATGATATGGCCTCACACGTGTACATTTCACTTTGGCTAATTTTTTTTTGTAAGGATCAATATGCCAAACTCTGTTACCTTTTGTTTTCTCTATTTGTATATCTTTCATAAACAGAAGTAGTATTTGCTGTAGACTTTGGAGCAGTGTTAGTGCGGGTCTTTTTTTGCTTATTTGGGGCTCTACTGCTAACCAAATAACATTGTCATCCTCTCTAGAGGGTTTCCTTTTATGCATATCTATGCTTTTCTAAGTGGTTTGGAAATCAATTTCTACTATTCTAGGTGTTTCTACCATAACTAAATAATTTTTTTTCCTTAAGGTACTAATGCTTGTCTAATCACATCTCTTAGTTTAGATAAGAATCAATGCTATATTTTTTCTCAACATTTTATATCAATTACAATGCTTACCTTGATAGCATCGTAAATTCATCCTCATTATGTATTATAAATAGATCTTTTTCACCGTGTTTATAAACTTTTATTGCATTTGCCTCCTTGTAGATGTAGACACCATTTTTTTAAAAGTTACCACAAAATCTCTTAATTAATCAGCATATTAGCTTGCTCTCCAAATGTGCATCAATGTTGATCTCTATACAACCTCTCTACTTCATTGTCTAATGCAAAAGTGCAAGCGAAAATTTCTTTTCTTCGTGCAGAGCATATCATCCAGTATCTTCTCACATGCACGGTAACTATTAGTTTGCTCTCTGGGACTTTCAGCTTCCATAAATAATGATGATCAATGCATTGAAATAACTTAAATTATTTGCTCACTTGGATGATATTATTTACTTCCATTAGGTTGAGATTGTGAAACTTGGGATCATTTATGTTATTTCAACTATCATTTAAATAAAAGCATCAATATTATTAATATCATTTGCTGGTGTTCTGTAGGACCTGATTATATCCCAATTGAAGTGTGGAAATATTTGGGAGATTTGAGAGTTTCTTGGCTTACTAAACTCTTTAATATTATTTTAAAAACTAAAAAGATGCCTGAGGAGTGGAGGAAGAGTATTTTGGTCCCCATTTTTTAGAATAAAGGGGATGCACAAGAATGTGCAAATTATAGAGGAATTAAGTTGATGTGTCCTACTTTAAAGTTATGGGAGAGGGTAATTGAACATAGGTTAAAACACATCACAAAGATTTCTCATAATCAATTTGGATTTATGCCGGGCAAGTCTACTATGGAAGCTATACATTTATTGAGAGGTTTGATGGAGAAGTTCAGAGATAATAAAGAGAATCTACATTTGATTTTTATTGATTTAGAAAAAGCTTACGATAAGGTTCCAAGAGATATCCTTTGGAGAGTCCTCGAGAAGAAAGGTGTTGATATGACTTATATTCAAGTCATTAAAGATATGTATGCTAGAGCTGTTACTTGTGTTCAAACTGAAGGAGGATTGACCAAATATTTTCCTATTTCTGTTGGATTACATCAGGGATCGGCTTTATGCCCTTATCTTTTTGCTTTAGTTATGGATGGTCTTACTAGACATCTACAGGAGGATGTACCTTGGTGTATGTTTTTTGCTGATGATATCCTTTTCGTGGATAAAACGAGAGAAAAAGAGCAGGAAAAACTTGAATTATGGAGGTGTACATTGGAGTCTAATGGCCTTCGTTTAAGTAGAACTAAAACTGAATACATGGAATGTAATTTTAGTAGTAATAACTCTAGTGACAGAGGTGTGACTTTGGGTGATCAAAATATTAAAAAGTATGAACGATTTAGATATCTTGGGTCCGTTGTTCAAAGCGATGGTGATATAGATGGGGATACTAATAGTAGAATTCAAGTTGGTTGGTTGAAGTGGAGGAATGCTTCGGGCCTTTTGTGTGATAGAAAAGTACTGTTTAGACTGAAAGGAAAATTTTATAAGACTGTGGTGAGACCTGCAATGCTCTATGGCGCTGAATGTTGGCTTTTAAAAGAGAAGCATAATAATAAGTTATGTGTTGCCGAGATGAGAATGATTAGGTGGATGAGTGGCTTTACACTTAGAGACAAAATGCGGAATGAATATATTCGTGATAGGGTTGGTGTAGCTCCTGTGACAGACAAAATTAGAGAAAGTCGTCTTAGATGGTTTGGTCACATTAAACGTCAATCATCTGATGATCCGATTAGGAGAGTAGATGTTTTAGATTCGAATTGTGTTGAGAAAGACATAGGTAGACCTAGGAAGACTTGGGCTTATTATATTAAAAATGATCTTAATTTACTAGAACTAAATGAAAATATGACACTAAATAGGACACAGTGGAAAAAAAGGATTCATGTAGCCGACCCCATGTAGTGGGATTAAGGCTTTGTTGTTGTTGTTGTTGTTATGTTGGTGTTCCATCTTCCTTTTTGTTTTCATCTCTTATTTCCATAAGGTTATTTTTTAGGCTTGAGATATACGTGCCATTATTATTTACATAGTATCAACATACTGTCTAACCAAGCCTTCTAAATAGCCTCTAAGAATTTTTTTATTTATTAACCTAATGACTTTCGTTATGTTTAGTATTACTTAATCAAATCATTTTCTTTGATGCACTTCTGTCATGATTTACTTGAGAGCTTGGCATATCAAGGTGCAAACAAATGATAGGGCCAAGTTAAATATATCAGCTAATATTAACTAATATCAAAAAAATTGTTCATAAATTTTCTTATAACTTCCAATATATTAAAAGCGAAAGTCATAAATGCCAAAGTAATAATAGATCTACTATTATTTGCATTACATCCATAATATGTAGATACCTTTCATTTTTAACTTCACACATGTGATACACTATCACAGGCTTCCATCTCTTGTTTATTTTCAAGATTTTCTCTTGTGTATATCATTAAATGATACTGGTGACTTATATTATAACATTTCAAGAAATCATCATTCTATGTAATGATAGTATAACAAAATTGAGAAAACAGTGTGTATGCTTGTTATGTTGGATGAATTAGTATAGAATCATACAATATTTAATTTTAATTAAAGATGGCAATTTGAAGAAACTTTGAAGCACTCTTTTGTATGGTATCAATTTGAATAAGAAATAATCATATCTTATCTTTCTTATTTTATATAATACAATCATCACTAGAACATCATGTAGTTGTATGGGCACTTATTTTATGAGTGAGTGCAAGCATCCTCAGCTAATACTTTTAAGTGGGCGAATTTTTTTCAACATGCACATATATTCATTTAGATATATCGTGTTCTTCGCATTATTTTCATTATGAATTTACTTTTTATGGGATCTTTTATATAATAATTTGAAAGATAATTACTTACAACTAAACAAAAGTAAATTCTAAGCAACCTCCATATTAATATGAAGATTTGTGCATGGAAAAAAATTATTTAAAGTAATTTCCAATAGCAATTTCATAGTAGTAAGAATAATATCAATTATATAAATGAGGGCACGATAGTCAATCCATTAAATTTAGAAGAGAAAACATCAATTTTATTAAATTGAATTAGAATTACCCATTTTGAGATGTTCAAGTATTATTCATCAACGTTGCCCTTTAACTCAAACATTTATATCCTTGAACCAAACTCAAGTCAAAGTATTAAGATACCTACACAATAAAATCACTTGAAATATAATTTTTATTAGGCTTAGTTTTTCTTTACATCCAACTTAATTTTTTTAAAACCTAAATATCTATAAATTATTAGTTCTATACTAATATGTCATTATCTTTATTATATTTATTTATTTTTACTGCTAAAAAAATAAATGCATTTGTAATTAATATTGCAAATCACATTTATTCGTTTTATTAAAGCTTCGTTTGAGAAATTGCTGTCTTGATGTTTTTTAGATTTTTTTTTGTGACGTGAAGTTGCATTTTTTAACCTGATCTCTTAAAGTGCTATAGCTGTAAAAAAATTGCTGTCTTTTTTATAATAAATATATATTTATAATTCCTACCACAGTTTTCTAAGAAGTTGATTTATTCACCATAACTTTACAATTTTTTTAAACCGTATCTACTTCAAACAAACCCTAAGTTACTAAGAATTTATTAACGATTATTTTCCTTAAGGAGGCCATAGTGCAAACATTCCATACTCCCTATTAAAACATTAACATAAAACATGCTTTTAAGCATGTTAAGTAATCTTTGCTATATATTTTTATTTTTTGAAGAGAATATACAACAACAACAACAACATGAACAATAACAAGCCTTTATCACACTACGTGTTTGTTTGGCGCAACCTGAAAACTCAATTAGGAGCGTTTGGATAATGCTATGTGACCGCGTTTTTGGGGAAGCCATATGAAATGCAGGTAGTGGGTTCGACCTGATGGTCCGCATTTTTTCGCGATTCATTTAATGTCCCACCCCGTTGAAAGCTCTTGCGATTGCTTTAGTCCCCACTCTAGAGCCTTTCTACATTCTCTCATCTCTCGTGATTTTTGTCCTAAATTGGATCTCGCAATCCTTTTTGATCTATGGGTAGGTTTTGGTTCCTTTCTCTTCTCTCCTTCTCCCCCTTGTTCTTTAGCTCAGTTTGGGTCAGTGGTTAGTGATTGTTGCAGTGAGCTTGCCTTTCCAAATAGCTCTCCCACTCCCCTCTGTTCTTTAGCTGGGTGTGGATCATTGGATCTCCGCTACCCCCATTGTATTCTCTACGACCTTCTATTAAGGCATCTTGATTTAGGGTTGAAAATTTTGATTCTTTTTTGTACTGTGATGTTGGAAATTGGGTGGATTTCAGTTTGTGTGTTTGGTGGATTTCGGTCTGTGCAGGTAACAGATTTCAGTTTTTGATGCTCTACTCGGTTGATGAATTTAGGTAGTTGTGTTGTGTTGTTGGATTTTTGCAATTTTATTGGGCTCTCTATTATATTTTCAGCTTGACTCTCTTTATTCCATGTTCGCTATCTGGTTGATGGATTTGGATGATTGTGCTGTGATGTTAGTTGTTACTTGAAATTTGTTTGTGGTGGTGGATGCATGTGGAAATTAATTTAATGCAAATGGGTTCTGTGATTTTGCTATACTGTGTTAGTTGGTGGCGGCGGTGATTTTGCGGTGGTTTCCCTAAATGATGGATTTTGTGGTGTGATCTAGAAGTGATGATGTGTGGTGTTGAGTTGATGGTGTGTGGTGTGAGGTGGATTGCTGTGGTGTGGTGTAGAGGTGCTCTGTGCTGTGGAGATGGTGGTGTCATGTGTGTGGATTTGTCGGTATGTGGTATGGAGGTAGTGTTGTAGGGTTTAGCGTTTGGTTTGAAAGTGGTGAAGTGGTGTGGTGTGCTATTCATGTTGTTGTTTGGTGGTCTGGAGGTGGTGGTGTGTTGTTTGGAGGAGTTGGTGTGGTATTGGTGTTTGTTTTTGGTGATATGGTGGTGGTGTGCTATTGATGTTGGTTATAGTTTGTGTGGAGGTGGTGGTGTGTTGTGATGCTATGTGATGTGGAGGTTGTGATGTAATCGTGGTGTTGCATATGCTATTCATGCTACGTCTTCTTTAGGTGGATGGATGAGTTGGAGGATTCCACCGTCCATAGTGATATGACATGAAGAGTTTTCTTGAAAGACGATTTATCGCATGACATAAATCACGTGCATTTTAAAAATAATATTATTATATTATTAATTGTTATTTTAATAGTTTTTTTTTAATTTTGATTGTCTTTATACTCATTATTTAGTGAGGTGTCTATTTTTATTTTGTAATGTTCAAACTGGATATTTAATTTCAAGTATGCAATGTGCTAATATTAACAATTTTGTTATAAACAATTTTATAGTACATGAGCAAAAATATCATTTTTTTAGAAACAACTGTATCACAACTTTTTCAAAACTGCAAAAAATAAACAAACAACCATCTTCTGTGCAGTCGTTTCTATGCAGTAACTTCCTGCCACAGCTGCTGCATAACAACTTTTACATAAACTACAGCTGCCCCAAACATACCCTAAGTGGGGTCGGCTATATGAATACTTTTTCTCCATTTTGTCCTATTGAGTGTCATTTTCATTTAATTTTGATAAATTAAGATCATTTTTTATACAATATGCCCAAATCATTTTAGATCTACCTCTGCCTTTCTTAATATGAGTTGAATCTAAAACATTCACTCTCCTAACCGGACATCAGATGGTTGACGTTTAGTGTGACCAAACCATCTCTAATGACTCTAATGTTATTTGCCACTGGAGCTACACCATCCTTTTAATGTATACATTCGTTTTGCATTTTGTCTCTAAGTGTCAAGTCACTCATCCACCTAAGCATTCTCATCTCAAAAACATTTAATTTTATGCTTCTCTTTTAAAGGCCAACATTCTGTGTCATAAGACATTGCAGGTTTCACCACCATCTTATAAAATTTTTGTTTTTCTAAAGGCTACTTTACTATCACATAACAGCCCAGATGCATTCCTCCACTTTAACCATACAACTTGAATTCTACTAATAGCATCCCAATCTATATAACCATCACTTTGAACAATAGACCGAAATATCTTTACGGTCACATCTTTTAATGATTTGATTATCCATTGTTACAACTCTGCCACTAGATACTACTACTAAAATTTTATTCCATGTATCCAATTTTAAATCTGCTCAAAAGGAGGCATTTATAATCTAATGTAGACCTCAGTAATTCAAATTTTTTATGAACTCTTTCTTTAGTCCTTGTTTGATATACTTGAATATACTTGAATTAAATCTTTAATATACTTGAATTAAATCTTTATTTTTCCTTTGTCCTTGTTTGACTAATTTATAAAATTATCTTTCATTTCTTTTAGTAATATTATTAAATGCAGAATTCTTAGCATTATAAATTGTTATCTTCGTCTTCTTATGGACCAGCTTATCTTTTTTTAGTTCTTTAATTTTTTACTTTTAAATCAACTTTTATAACAAATTTTTTTTTAGATTTTATCTTTTCTTGCTCATTATTATTCCACCACCAATTATTTTTATTTATAAAAACTTTACATATTGATTTCTTAAGTATAGCCATTTGTTTAATAGTGTTTGTTACTTTTTTTTAATT
This sequence comes from Phalaenopsis aphrodite, assembly GCA_003013225.1. Classification (NCBI taxonomy): domain Eukaryota; kingdom Viridiplantae; phylum Streptophyta; class Magnoliopsida; order Asparagales; family Orchidaceae; genus Phalaenopsis; species Phalaenopsis aphrodite. The sequence continues at coordinate 363,601 of NEWO01000032.1, read as the reverse complement.
TTTATTTTTTATTCATGATTCAACATCATGCTGAATTATTCCGCCCAAACTATTGTTATTTATAAAAACTTTATCTAGTGATTCCTCAAGTTCATCTATTGCCACTTTCTTAATATTGTTTGTTACTTGTTTTTTATTTTTTTATTTTATTCATGATTCAACATCATGCTGAATTATTCCGCCCAAACTATTGTTATTTATAAAAACTTTATCTAGTGATTCCTCAAGTACATCTTTTGCCACTTTCTTAATATTGCTTGTTACTTGTTTTTTTCTTTTTTATTTACTTTTATTTTTTATTTTTGATTCATCATATTGTTGAATTATTCTGATTAGTGCTTGTTACTTTATCTCACATAGAATTAGCTTCTTCAAAAACATTGCAAATCTTGAAATCCTTAAGTTTACTAATAAGAATAATTTTATCTGTTTCATTGTATTTTTTATCTTACAACTCTTAATCTTAAAATCCAGAACTAATAATCAATATTGAGTATGTTAATTTTCAATTAGAATAACCTTACAATCTTTACATTCTTGGGGATCTTTCTTTCATGAAAATATTCAATTTCCATTTCATTAGATCCGTTATTATAAGTAATAATACACTCATTTCTTTTCTTAAATAAAATATTAGTAATAACAAAATCATAAGCTAAAACAAAAATTAATATATTTCTACATTCTTCATCAACCACTCTAATACTATAGACACCATGAATATTGCTAAAATCTTTTATCGCTCTATCAATATGTCTATTTAAATCTCCTCCAATAAATTTTTTTTATTCAATAGATATCATTTGTATTGACTTTTTTAAGTCATTTCAAACATTTTTCTTTTGAATATATATCTAAACCTATTTAAGGAACATAATCACTTAAAATCTTAGTATCAATAACAATTTTTATGGCTATAATTATATATGTAATTCATTAATGTTTACAACTTTATTTTTTGTACTCTTATCTATATTATAGTTACACTATTTCTAGTGCGACTTCTATCAGAATGTTAAAGTTTAAAATTTAAATTATCAATCTCTTTAGTTTTTTCTCCAACCTATTTAGCTTCTTTAATACACAAGATATTTATTTTTCAATGAATAATAATATATGCTAATTCCATTAAATTGCCTGTGAGAGTAGCTATATTCTAAGATTCTATCCTAATATTAGGTTTATGGACTAACTACTTTATCCTCTTCTGTCCATAATATGAAAACTCTTACTTATTTAACACTGCTTATGGACGTCGTTGTAGCAGTCCTCGCACACTTCTCACTGAGCGTCGCTTCTAGCCTTAGCATTTACATAATGATTTAAAGGATTCGTGTCAAAATTTTTTTTGACAAAAATTTTACACTAGATGTCGACTGCTTCACACAGCCCTTCACTTTTTGCATCCGGGGCTTGGGACCATTTAATGACAGTGTTAAATCATTACATAGATTTTAGAAGCTTAAAATTTTCTTGTTTTATCAGCTGATATAAGGAACGACATACAACCTATAGTCTTTGTAATTATTAAGAAACAATGTACTTAATTACATGTAATTTTAATAGTATTTTCGGAAATAATTTCATTATTAGGATTTACCTCAATCAATCCTTTATTTTCAAATAAAATTTTGCCTTAAAATACTTGACATACCGTTTACTAAATCCTTATGTTTTTCTTATAAAGAAAGTGAAATGTATTGTATACTATTAAAGTTTATCTTACTTGGATCCAAGGAAAAAATAAAGAAATCAATGCCCTAGTTTATTTGTTTCTCCCTTCTGTTAGATCGATCTTTTATACCATCTATTTCAAGTGATTACTCTCTATCCCTTTCGGTCTTGCTTTAGTTTGCATTCTTTTTTTCTCCACCATGCTCCCCCGATTGCTCTTTCATTCTCTCGGCCTTCTCACCTCACTCACTTCTTCTCTCATTCAACTTTTTTTTCTTTTTTTCTGCTCTCTTCGACTCTTCCTTGGTTTCAGTTTAAGTCTCTCACATCTTTTCCTCTCTTCCACCTTTTAAGCGGAGCTGATTATTGTCAGTCAAAATGAACGAACAATAGCCACACACACACACACACACACACATATAGATACACATATATGTATACATATGTATGTAGATACATGGATGGGCTCTCCTTCACCTCGGTACAAAGTTTCTCTCCTTCTGCTCGATTGCTCAGGATTGAGCGTTTACACTCGCATCCTCCTCCTCTGCTCTCGGTTTGCATGCAGGAGAGCTCCAGTCGAAGTCACGACTCAAACCCAGTAGCTAGCCGTTGTTCGACTCTTAGTTTTATGGCTTCTGTTCCTCCTCAACCACCGACTGCAGATAGATGGATTCTCCTTTGCCTCGACACAGTTTCTCTCCTGCTCGATTGCTCGGGATTGAGCGTTCACAGTCTCATCCTCCTCTTCTGCTCTCGGTTTGCATGCATGAGAGCTCCGGTCAAAGTCACAACTTAAACCTAGTAGCTAGCCGTTGTTCGACTCTCAGTTCTATGGCTTCTGTTTCTGATCAACCACCTACTGCTTCAGTTTTAAACCTTGGGAATGCTTCTTATGTTGATATGGTTGGCTCTGTGGGATAAGTGGATAATTAGGTTTTCCCTCAAGTTTATCATGAATCATTTGTAGGCCAGGGGGACTGTAACATGATCAAGAAGGCGAGTAAGAAGAGCGACAAATTAGCACTAATTTTCTCTGATGTTGAAGTTTCCAACCTGGTTGATACGTGCAAATTTACCCTCATTGGGAAGTTCCATTTGGGACACCCTAAAATGAAAATCGTTCGAAAGGCTTTTGAAGATTTCAAACTATTGGGATATTAGAAGGTTGGACACTTTGATGGGAGACATGTGATGATACAATTATCTAAAGTAGAGGATTATGCCAAAATATTTTCAAGAAATATATGTCAATAGATGGGAAATATACAAAATTGCTCAAATGGTCTCCTGAATTTGACCATTGCCAAAATCTTCCTAAAGTTTAAATCTGGTTTAAACTACCTGACCTAAAGTTGCACTACTTTAATCACCAAATCTTCTATTCTATTGGAGCTGTACTAGGGAGACTTATGAAATTGGTCATACCCATCTTTAACCTATCCATGCCTTCAGTTGCAAGGATTCTTGTTGAAAGGGATATCACTCTTGCTAATATGGAAGAAATATGGATTGATACTGCCCACAATGAGTATTGACAACCAATTGTTGCAAAACAAAGACCCTATTACTGTAATCACTGTAAACTGATTGGGCAACACCTGCCAAATGCTTCAGGCTTCATAGACATTTGAGATCTAACCTTCTTGTGCATTTGGATTCTGCAGTTCCTAACAACATCATCCAAGTGGAGGAAAATATAGCAGAAACTAAAGATCTTCCATAAATGTTGAATGAAAATTTGTCTCATCAAGCTATTCCTCACAAACCAGTTCAACAACTACTTCTCGCTGGTGTTGAGGTAGTTCTTCCTCAAATCTTAAATAATAAGAATTTGGTTGTAACAGATGCTAGCCGAAGTGTTTTGGAACCACCTATTGCGAGAGAGGAGGGTACTCAAATCCTGAAGGTGCTCTAGATCAAGGTGTGCTGCAGGCTGAGACTGCTCAGTAATTTATGGATTAACATACCCCTCGGGGTGAGCTCTCCATCGAAGATCCACCAATTGATCAGATGGGACAAACACTGGTAGATGAATGACAAGTTTACAAATCTAGGAAGAAGAAAAAAGGAATGCTAGAACTCAGGAATTTTTAGGATGACTGTTTGATAGTTTCGGGTGGAAGCCAACATCTCAGTTTGATGTTGGACTCCCTCCCTAGAAGTAGGGGGAGGGGAAGTGGTAAATCCATCCACCATGATTAGGAGTATTTCATATTCATAATATTTTGGGTATATGAGTATTTTAAAGTTTCTTTTTGAGTAAGTTGTATTCCCTGTGGGGGGGCTCTTAGTACCCACTCACTAAATATATATATATATATATATATATATATATATATATATATATATATATATATATATATATATATATATATATATATATATATATATATATATATATATATATATAGTTTATTTGTATTCTAAAAGTTCTACATAAGCTCTCAGTTAAATATTTCGCTGAGTTTTATCTAATTTGCATCCCGAAACGAAAAAAGGTGTTAATGTATGAATAGTTGAATAAGAAGTTAAGCATGAACTTAATGATATTTTAGCGTTTACCGCATAAGTACGTTCACTTATGCACTTAATAATGACTTAATTGAAAAATTCGGTTTTGCATTCTCTTTAGGTCGGGCCTATGAAGTGCTCTTTCTATCCATTTTTCTTTGTTTTTTTGTTTGATAAAGAGTACATATTTATCAGTCTTACTCGTGTAACTTAAGAAGTACGCTTTATATATTTTAATCATTTTCTGAGATTTATTTTAATCTAAATTTGGATTTTAAATTTATTTGGTTTATTTTATGTTCAATTATTCTTTTAGATAATTTTAGATAGTTTGGATAAGTTATAGTTTCAATTTTGATATTATCTATAAACTTATTTCTATGAAAAGGGGATGTTTAACTTTTTAATTAACCAATTGAATGGCAAATTGAATTGATATCAAAGATTTTTTTTGTGGCCGTCACTTTGGGAATTCTTCCTGCCTTCTAAGTTTCTCATCTTCTTCCTGTATCTCTCGTGTTTCTCCCTCCTTTGGAGCGGGTTCTCTCATATTTGTTTGCTCAATCTCCTACCTCTTCTATGCCATCTTTCTTCTGTCCCCTTCCTCACAGGTCCCCACTTTCAGCACAAGATTCCCCTTCCCTTCTATCTATAGCTTTTCTACTTTGTCTTGCCTACCGTCTCTATTTTCCGTGCTGATTCACACCTATTTGAAGGAGGCCATGCTATCATATTCATGCCTTGCGGTTTTTCCTTGTCAGCATTTGTTTGATGTTTTGGATTATGATAAAGTAGCCGTTCTCCACCTGAAAGTGCGCTTTGCCTTCGCCTTTGTAGTTGTTGATTTCCACTGTTTTGTCAATTTCACTTCTATATTTTGTGGTTTCTTTTTCTGCTGTTCAAATTGGATGAAAACAAGCTCTTTCAATGTGAATAAAACTATTGAAATTATATGCCCACTTCAATGTTAGTGCTGTTTGCCGGTTTCCTATATGTACTTTGTATTTGCTATAAGTAAATTCTGAATGGGCTTTGCTAGCAAAATCTATGGTTTATAGATTACAACAATTTAGAATTGGTTTGGGGTGACTCTAACTTTTTAAAAATATAGTTATAAAGCTGTGGTGGGAATTTTAAATATATATTTTTTCTAAAAAAATAAGACAACTTTCTTACAACCACCATACTTTAACTAGTCAGATTGAAAAAAAACAGCATCTCACAAAAAATTCTAGAAAATATCAAGAAAACAATTCCCCAAACAGAACTGCGGCGGCGGTCTGATATGCAAAATAGGTAGAAACTCGTTCCAAATAGACTAATAATATCAATACCTTTTAAACTTCTTTAAAACTAGAGTATAATGATATGGCATAAGAAAATTTATGTCAGATTTAAACTCACAAATGAAATATCAAGTCAATATTTTTTAAGGTTAAACGACAAAAGAGTATTGAATTAATTTAAGAAGCTTAGTGTAGAATTTCTAAAGCTAGCATACACATAAGACAGGGCAAAATCCAATATTTAGCTGCAATGTCTCTGTCAGACCAGTGCTTATGGATAATTTTGTCTTTTTATTTATTTATCATTGTTTGATATAAATAGAGCTTAATAGGTTATGTTTAGGGGATGATGAGATTGTTGTTTTGAGTATTAGGGTTTTGGGAGAGATTGCCTACATCTCGAACTGTAGGTGCTAGGTTAGAGTTTGGATGATCGCCCACCTCTCGAATTGTAGGTGCCTGTCTTTTATATATTTGAGTTGTGTTGTTTTGTATTGAAGTAAAAATATTATTTGCCTTGATTTCACCGAGGAAATTCATTTATGTTTTTATCAAATTGGTATCAGAGCCTTCACCATTGCGTCTTCGGCAAGATGGTGCGATAGGGATTGCGGTGTATAGAAATTCCACTATGTGATCGAACAAAATTGTGGCTTAAAGGAGTTCCGTGCTAAAACTAGCAATCGGGCTTGCTGCGTATAGGGATTTCCGCGTCCCTTCCAATCCATGTGACTTCCGAATGGGATCGTGATAAGAGCTATTTGAGAAGCAGCGACGTGATCTGCTTACTTATGATAGAATCGTCATAAAAGCTACCTGAGAAGCGATGACATAATTGACGTGATCAAGAATCACTTGCTATACAATCGCGGTAAGAGGTAAGCTGGGAAGCGACGACATGATTTTAGTGTAAAGGCGTTTTATTTTCATGATAAAATATTATCTTGGGAGTAATGACTGTCAAGAAAGTAGATGCTTTGGAAGGGAGATTGGAGGAAGAGGCGAGTCTAATCAGGTATGGAATGGAGGAGTGTTTCTTGTTAACGGAGAGACGATTTTTGTCCATGGAGGCAAATTCACAGCCATGGAAGAGATGATAAAGAAAATCATAGAGTTCCACAGAAAAACTGCCATCGCCTATAGTGGGGTCAATCGAAGGAATTAGAAGCGGACTCAAGCAGAAGTACTTCGAGGGAATTTCACGACATTTGGACCACTGGAACGATGGCAGTTGCTGGAATGGGACGATGAACAATTCATGGTTTGAGAAGATCGATTTGAAGGATTCAAAGCTAAGCGTGTTAGTGCTAGAGCATTCTTGAGATGGGTGACCTCTTGGGAAGTTATACCAACGGAGCAAAGTCGTGAGGCCATTAGGCCAAGCTGATAATACCTTGATGGGTGAGGGTTTGGATTGTTACAATGAGACGGGTGGAGAAGAGCAAGAGAGCTTGTAAAAGAGTGATTTTAACCCTGCCAGACATTTAGGTGATCAAAGATATTCTTCCCTTGGATATAGGGAGTACTGATGCGATATTTGGTATGAAATGATACCAATTCTTAGGGGAGACGAAAATGAATTGGAAACCTTTTGCCATGGAGTTTCTAGAGAGAGATAAGATAATGGTGCTCGCAGTGACCCTAGTTGGCGCACGATCTTGGTGTTGGCGGATCCATCAAAGGTGATAGCTATATGAGAGTGGCCACTACTTAAGGGCTTGAGGATTTCTGGGACTTACATGATACTATCCGAATTTTTGGAATGGTTGCAATTCGATTTTGTGGTCGTTGACAAAGAAATTGAAGGATCACTTTTAGTGGGGGAAAGCGGCGACCCAAACTTTTGAGAAGTTAAAAAAGGCTATGATGAGTGTACCAATGCTGACATTAGCTAATTTCAATCAATCTTTTGTTGTAGAGACGGATGTTTCATGCTATGAATTAGGTGGATTCCTCGTGCAATGTCAACGACTCATCACTTATTTCAATCAAGTGCTGCCAGACTCATCATGACGGGCAATTTAGTCTTTTGTTATTCATTATTGTTTGGTATAAATAGGGCTTAATAGGTTAAGGTTAGGAGATGACGAGATTGTTGTCTTGAGTTTTAGGGTTAGAGTTTTGAGAGAGATTGCCTACCTTTTGAATTGTAGGTGCTCGGGTTAGGATTTGGGAGAGATTGCCTACCTCTCAAATTATAAGTGCTTATCTTTTATGCATTTGAGTTGTGTTGTTTTGTGTGGTGCATTAAATAATTTTATTTGCCCTTATTTTGTTGTGAAAATTTGTTTTCGTTCCTATTAGTCTTCCCACAATCGTGGGAGGTGAAGTACATGACAAAAGAAATCATCATCAACAGCATTATCCATATATTTAAATCATAATTCATCTTAGTTATAAAAATGTTCTTTGTTTCCAACATGTAGCATGGCAAATTTAATTATAATGTTATTTAATATCCTAAGATATTCTCTTATCATATATTACATTGATATATTTCTGCATTTTTATTACCTCACTTCAAATCTAAAAGTTATATTTCTTCCTACATATCTCCGTATTCTTTTTTATGCCAACACGATCATTTCATTTAATACCTCTCTTTTTAAATTAGTTAAAGCTATTTGAAGATCCTTGTAGTAATCTTCATGTTTCTACATTAACTCTATTTGCATAAATTGCTCCATTGTAGATCTTGCTACCATTAAATTAATTGATTTTCTTTCTTAGGTCCTAACATGATTTTTCCTTGTCTATGCGATCTTTCTTTAATTTTTGTTTTATTAGTTTTCACTTTCTACCTTAAATATGTTTTTCTTTTCATATATTATTCTCTCAATGTTTATCGTAATAGTAAACATTCTATTTTTGGCTTAATATTGTTATTAAAATTCATTACGCTTCACTTGGACCACCTCTTAATTATGAATTTTAAAAAAATGAAAACAATTCCAAGTATGCTTAGGATCTTCTATGGTTCACTAAATGTCAATGGGCATCTTATTTGGATCTAAAGCTTTATGTTTGCATTTTCTCAAAGCTAACGCAACTTGACCCTTGTACCAACTTACATTATTTTTCACGATTTAGTTCTACTCTTTTCTGAATTCTTTTGAAGTTCTCAATTTAATAAATTTTCTAATTGTCATTTAATACTTTTTCGAGGCACCAATCGTTTCCTAAAATATGAATTTAATCTTAATACATATAATCTAACTTGGTCAAACTTTCTACACCTCTTACTCATAATTTCATAACGACATAGACACAACAATTGCATATTTTATGCTGCCACTCAACCATGATATATAATCTGGTCTGTTAAGATATTTTCTTGTGATAGAAATGAAGTCATTGACAAGCTGGTCACTTCATGCTCCCCATTAATCGTGTTCTCCAATTTCATTTTCCTCCTTTGAATGGAAGTTCAAATACACATCTACTCGCATCGGTTTTTGTGGATTTTAACTTCCAAGTCTGATGCTTTGCTAATCCTTCAGAGAATTCACTATTATTATTGAACACAGTTTATGCAGCAGCACCTCAAACACAAGCGCATTGAACTAACGTATTTCACCGTTGCAGACAAACCACAAACCATCAGTAATGCATCTTTAAAATTCTACAAAGATGTATGCATCCATTCCCTCAGTCAATAGTATAATATGAAAATAGAATAATTCAAAAGAAGAATAAGGAGTAATTATCAAATAATATGCTAGGTGTTTCAAATAATATGCATCCTAGGCATCTAAATCGTTTGCGTGCAGAATTATGTTGAATTTCTAGAAGAAATGCATATCGAAAGTGTTGTATAAATATAAAAACTAGGGGTGAAAAACGTACAGATCCTGTGGTTTGTGGATCTGCACAGAATCCATAAAAAAAATTATGAACTTTCTCTTACATTAGCCACCTTCCCGTCCTTCCCTCTGTTTGTGATCGTGTGAGTGATGGGAATGGATGTCTGCCAGATTCTCCATTTCCTCTATTGGTTTAAGTCAACAAATTTCACAAGAAAGTATAGTTAAAAATAATCAATAATCAAGGAAGGGTGAGTTGTTATTAGATATTCATACCTAATAGAAGATACCTTGAAGCTTTTCCTCTCAGTTAACTAATCTCCTGCTCCTGGCCTTAAAGTCACTGTAGAGTCGATCGCTAAAATCACATTGATGAAGATTTTTATGGTTTTCTAAATCTCCCAATAAAACGTGATAGGATGATTGGTATTTATTCTAACTGGCTCGTTGAAAAGCTTTCTCCTTGCTAGGCTAAATCCATTAGGGTAATTATAAACTTTTACCAAAATTGTGAAGAGAGAAATTTCAGATTTGTATCATAAGAGCATGATATAAATATGGATTCCGGCTGAATATCTGTTAGCTTTGTTGCTTAATTTTTTTCATGGTGGACATTAGTCTACATTCAAATTAATTGTTACTGCTATGCTTTTAGCTTTGTAGTAGACTCACGGTAATCTCACTCTTTAAAAGGAAACGACACTGTTGTTTGCATTTAATGTGTTCCATAACTGTGAGTCTTCTGCTGGATGCTCCGTTGAATTTATTTGTACTATTTTTAACATTTTGAGCTGTTACTAGTTGCATCCAGTTAGCTTTTCAGGAGTATAACGTTGAAAATTTTCTATGAAGCTTATGAAGTATTTTGGTTTGCTAAGTCAAAGTAAAATCTGTTTCATCTTTCTTTAGTTGGTATTAATGTGTTAGGTTAACGAGCCTAAAATTCACTGTTATGATCTGCATTCGTGCGTCATTTTTAGAATAATAAGCAATACTGATAATTGATAGTTAATAAACCAAAAATACTAAGCAATATTGACTGGTAGCATGCATCGACACAAAAATATTAACTAGATTGATCAGATGCATATAACGGAAAACTAAGAGATTTGCATCCTATTATGATGGAATGTAAGCAATATTGACTGGTTAAATTTTTGGTCAACCCAGAATAATAGCTAAATTGATCAGGCATGTGCAATAAAAGAGTTAGAAATTTGCATTCAGTAGTGTATAATAAGCAATACTGACAGGTTATAGTGTTCCTCAACCCAGAATACCAACTAAACTGACCATAAATCTATGGTGGAAGAATTAGAAATTTTATTTTCCAATTTTGATTGCAAAACAATACCGACACAGAATCAATTCAACATACTAAGAAAAAAAGATGCATGATCACCTATGATGTATTGATATGGACATAAGGACAAAATATGATAGCACACGGATATGAGATATGACTCCATATAATTCTTGCATGTGTTGCATATTGTTTGCATTAATATTCTAAAATGTCTGTGGATCATGGATAATCGCTAAAACAGAAAGTTTTGGAAAGGAATGTAAACATTCTTTCAAAAAGTCGAATATTTCAGAATATGCTTCTACTGAATCAAGCAGAACTGTTAATCAATGCTGAAAATTAATTATTTTTATTTAAAATTCTACGTAATAGCATCTCATCACTGAAGAAGATTATTCATCGACAAAGGAAAAAATAACTGAACTTACATGATCACTGAAACAAGGAATACGAGCATTGCTGGCGTGTTTTACACTATTCATCAACACATAATACATAAGAAAACTGAATTTGTTGCATCAAAGATTCAGATATAGTTAATAAACAGAATTCATGACATCTCTCTATTGAGAAAAAAAGAAATATGATACCAGAGTTAACCCAAACCACACCAGAAAAAACAAATAAATGAGTACAACCAACACACTTGAAAGGAAAAATACAATAACACACCACAAGAAAACACCACTAAAGAGTATCCCAAAGGTAGTAGAGGTTGGCCAAGTGGATCGGAATGACTGACAGTGGTGGCGGCAACAAAGGAATGCGAGTGGCAGCGAGGCGGAGGTGCAAAAATGCAGGAATAACAAGGTGGCTGTCTTGGATGATCACAGCGAGGGGTTGGGGTCAATAGCAGTGGGACAACATTAAGGAGGTGTTCCTTGGCTGTCCTGGGCAGCAACAACCTGGTGGGAGGGCTGAGACAGCACAAATAAGGGGCTGACAGTGATGGCGGCAACGAAGGAATGCGGGGTGGCAGCGAGGGGGAGGTGCAAAAATGCAGGAACAACAAGTATGGTGGCTGTCTTGGGTGATGGCAGCGAGGGTTTGGGGTCAATAGTGGTGGGACAGCATGAAGGAGGTGTTCTCTGGCTGTCCTGGGGGCGGCAACAACACGATGGGAGGGCTGGGACAGCGGGAATAAGGGGCGGTTTGGGCGGAAACAATGTCTTAAGGAAGGGAGGAGGGTAACATGAAGGCATTTTTTTTTTGTTTTTTTGGTTTGGGGGGAGGGTGTGGCGCGTAAAAAAAATGTACTAGTTGTTAGAATATAGAGGAATTAGAATAGGAAGAGAATAGAAATATGAAGAGAAAAGAAAAAGGCAAGAAAAGGAAGAGGAAGGAACAGAAATGGGAGAGGAACAGAAATAGGCAAGGACTGGAAATAGGAAAGGAGTAGGAGTTGAAGAAGTTCCCCCCATGCAAGGGAGTAAAATAGGAAATTGGGAGAGGGAAGAGGCGGCAATTCCAACGCCCATGAAAGCCGGCCGGTTCAGTCGGCCACCCAACAAGTCCCTCGTCAGAATGCGTGCTTGCTATTTTGATCAATGATGATGTCTTTTTGTTTGTTGGTGGAATGGAAGAACTTCATAGGCAATATCAGCTCCAAATGCAATCATCTTGACTTGCAAGTCAATATACATTGACTAGTCAACATCCTCCAACAAAAAATCTCGAAAAATATCATTATTAATATTCCCTTAATCCATTGCACCGCTCACCATGAACTTAAGATCCAAAAAAAGCAAGTGTTGGTGCTCACCGGCTCTAAATGGAGAAGTGAAAGATAACAAGGGATTTAACGTTGATACTAGGAATACATATTCTGATCAATATTTAATAATAAAGAAGCCATTTTTTTTAATTAAAACTTGATTATCCAGGTCCCATGTACTTTATACATGTAAGGGTTTGTTTGTTAACTCATAAATTCATACTTAAATGTCGCTCACAAAAGAAATTACCATGCAAAACTCTACAAACCTGCAAAATGCCTTGATATTTCTTTTATACTTACAAACATAAAAATCATTATTTTACTGTAACTATCATATTTTATTTAATCGTTGAATATATTCATTACTTGTACTGAGTGGCTGATGTGAATTTTATTGCTTGCAGATGTCTGAGTATAGTGGTTAGAACTTAGAAGTGGACGGATCTTCATTTGATAAATAATATTTCTCAATCTACAGAGAATATATCCTTAAGTGTTAAAATTTCGTCTTTGCTTTCAAACCCGCTTTATAACAAGGGATGGAAATGTGCGGAAATATCAAGATGGTACGAATTCTTAGCAAGCATATTGCACTGTGGGCTTCTGCTCGTATCTCTCTTATAATCTGCTTTTTCCTCCAATCATGGTGCTTTTAGTGAGGATTTGGCATGAATCTTTTGGCTTGGCCTAACATTGTAGTTGATCACTTGTGTGTAATCTTGATATTCAATTCATTATTATTAATGCTGCATGATATTCAAACATTTTATAAAAAAGCTAACACAAATTATCTAAATTTTTGGTTCAGGGGTAACTTTTGTTGTGGTTTCTAATTGAGGTATGCTTTATTTAAAATTAAATGTGAGGGTTTGAGGTTAGGTTAATGTAGGTAGTCTTATTCTTCGACCTAGTGGAAACAAGTGTCCAACTGAATGTCTATATTCGCTTGTTATAATTAAGTGTTTTTATGTAAATTAATTATTTCATTGCTTGAAAGAGGCAATTTCATGATTTTGGTTCAGCAGTCATTGTTTATTAATTTTTTATAATCTTGATGTTTCATATTTTTTTGGGAAATAATATTAATGTTTCATTACGCCCTACCTTCTCACAGTTTTTTCGTTTTTATTTTATTTTTATGTTTTGAAGCACTCAACCATAGCAACTCTTAAGACTTGTATTCTGATTATGCTATTTTTATTTCTTTAAAATATTGCTTGAGCTTTATTCTGCAGTAAAAGCATATTCCCTGTCACTAGAGAAATGTTGAGGTCGCTGAATTTGGTTACCTGTTGTTGTAGACATAGCATCTGAAACATTGCTATTTACAAATTTAGCAGTCACTTTTATCCATTTCTCAAATTCTCACTCAACTATCAAAACTTATGATAAAAATCAACCCATATTTTCATTTTTATCAAATTGTCAATGATTTGATGGTGACACCTGTAAAAACATTGGTTCGGTTGTTCAAAAATATCTCTGGGTGTTAGATTTTGTAAATAGCAATGTTCAATTGATAAAGTTCCCTGTCAGTGTTAACAAGCTCGAGTTGGCCAATCTTAACATAACGTCTCTTTATCCTTGGGATTCTGAATTGATGCTTCAGTAGGACTACACCCCTGCAGTGGGATAAATGTTGTAAATTGAGTCAGTTTTGATTTCTTGAACTCTGGTTTATGTTACAATTTTTTATACTAAACTTTAATAATAAATTTGTTATAAATTTTTAGTATTAGAAATAGAGTTTATGTTCCACACTTTAGAAACTTTGCTGATAATAATAGAAATCTAGATCAAAGGCTAAAATGCCAACATGGTTAAAACTAATATATACTTATAGGCTGCTTGTGATTGATTTCAAATTTTTTTAGTTTTTTATTTTTATTGTTTCTGTATTTATGTTTAGCTATGGCATTAAAATATGTTTTCATTTTAGATGAGTATTTGATCATTGAAATTTATACAAGTTAATTTACTCAGCAATCCTAGTGATGGCGAGAGTGGAGATGAGGTTGAGTTGATGATACTATGCAATTTACTGTCCAGCTTTTGACTAATTCAGTAAAGTTTCTGACTATTTTAGAATATATATATATATATATATATATATATATATATATATATATATATATATATATATATATATATATATATATATATATATATATATATATATATATATATGTTATATTTTAGCATATAAAATTGATCATCAAGTTAATAAAGTTTAAATTAATCATCTAATTAAAGCTATTAATTATTGTTAGCAGTATGATCACTGTAGCAGTCATATTGCAACCCATTAATATTCACATGCAAAGGATTGGTATTTTGGAGGGCTGGGATTAATTGATAAGCTTGTAAATGTATAGATTATGACGAGCAATTCAATTTCCCTTATTTTTCCTTTCTTATCACTGCATTTCTCCCATCCTGGTACTGCAATGGGAGATGGCGAGGAGCTGAATGCGAAATCGAGAGCTGGAGCTCTCGGCTGGCTGTTGCTGCAAAAAATCTGGGAGGAAATAGAAGGGCAGGAGAGGAAGGAATAAAGGATCTTTGTTAAAGAAACTATATATAAACACGCACGTGTATATAATGCGCGTGCGTGTTTATATATAAATTTGCTTGTTTGATTTTAATTAATTTAATACCATTCTTTGACTCCTTAGCGTCTATTTGGGATCAATTTTTATTTTTTATTTTAGATTTTTTTATGAAAATAAAAAATAGAGAGCAAATAGAAAAAGAAAAAGAATGTTTATTTACTTGTTTTTTCATCTTTTTTTTTTAATTTTATTTTTAAACACAAATAAGCTGATTTTAAACAAGTCAAACATGAGAAATGTGTTTTCTATGTTTCAAAAACTTTGAAAACAAGCTAAGACCTTAGACTTAGCAAATCCTGATCCCCCTCTCTTCGCTACTTTGTCAGGGTTCTGTTGTATATCCTTTGGTTTAAGCTCCGCTCACCTCTCCTTCGATCGATAAAACATGGCTCTCAACGGTTAGGTCATAGCCTCTTTCATTTCTTTTTTAGGTTTCTCTTCAATCATTTGACTTTCATAGTTAGGACAATGTTTAAGCATGCATTCCTTTTCAAATTCAGGGTTTTGATTCAATTTTTTTTGTGTTTCCTCATTCAAGATCTAGAGATTTTATGTTTTTTTTATTATTTGTGGGAGATGTCGCAGACGGATCTGTGCGTGGTTAGTTGGATGAGTATGTTGGTTAATGACGGATCTGTTCGCAAAGGAAGAAGAAGTGTAGGAGGAGAACAGAGAAAGGATTCCGACGACTTCTTCCTCCTTTTGCTCCTCCGATCAGCCTCCTCTCCTCCCAGTAAATTCTCCTTCCTTCCCCTCTTAAATTAATCATTCTTTTATTTAAAAGTTTTAAAACTAGGTCAATCAACTCAAAGGTCTTGGATTAGCTTCGACTTAGGTTAAGCTGAACCCAGCCTAACCCAAACTCACATAGCCTAAACCTAACCAAAATCCTAGACCTAACCCAACCTAGGTTTAGCGTAAACCTAGCCAAACCCTAACCTAACTCATAGACCTGGCCCAACTCAAGTCAAACCCAAAACCTAACCTAAACTTTAGACCAAACCCAACCCAGATCTAACCCAAAACCTAACTTAAACCCTAGACTTGAGCCAACCTAGATCTAACCCAAATCCCAATCTAAACCTCAAGTCAGACCCAATTCAGATTTGAGCCAAACCTTGACCTAGACCCAAACTTGACATAACCCAATCCTAAGCCTAACCCAAATTTGACTATACTCGAACCTTAACTTAACTCAGATTCAAGCATACCTAGAGCTGAATAAACCCTAAGCTAAACCCTAAACCTATACTTGAATCTAGCACAAACCTGAACCTAAACCAGATGTCAAACTTAACCTTAGACTTAAGCTAAACCGAGCCTAAGCCAAACCCAGCTTAACTGGGCTCAAACACCAATCAAACCTAAGCAAAACCAAGTCAACCCAGCTTAACCCGGGTCAAACCCAAATCATACCTAAGCCAACCAAGTCAACCAAGCTTAACTTTGATCAAAGCCAAATCAACGTAGTTCAATCTGAGTCAACCCAGTTTAACCTTGGTCAATCTAAATCAAACCCAACTTAATGTGAGCAAGCCTAGGTCCAACCCATACCCAAATTAGCTTACTCATTTCAAACCTTAGCTCAATTTTGAGATAACTTAAACTAGAAAATCAACTTACCTCAGCTAGACTTTAACCCAAGTCTAATCCAAAGTTAAAAATACATGTTATTTCATGTTTTATATGCTATTTCACATGTTATCTCATGTTTCATATATTATTTCATGTTTCACATGTTATCTTGTGTTTTAAATGATATTTTACGTGTTATTTTATGTTTAAAAACTATATATATATATATATATATATATATATATATATATATATATATATATATATATATATATATATATATAACAAAAACTAGGATGAGAACTTCTCAGTTTTCTCTACAAATCTCAAAAGAAACCATACCTCAAATTAAACAAATAAAAGAAAAAAATCAAAACTTAAAAAACTATGATTTCTCAATATAGCTTACAAAATCTAGGAATCAAACAAAATATTAATGCAAACATTAAGTTTTAAATGAACATCTAAACCAAACCAAATTAAAGAATGAAAACAAACCCTAAGCAGATTTGACATAAAATTTAGGATAGCGAACGTAGACACCAAATCGAGGGCCACACACCTAGCATAGGTTAATCTGAGTATAGAAACCTAGGTTAGTTCAACTACCTAGTTGGTACTATGGACTAGAACAAGCAAAATAACAAACCTACCCCCTTGAGACTAGAGGGAATACCTTAGAATGAGGTAGTCTATGGTTACTGATGAATGTATTTCAGACTGATTTGAAACTACAAATCCTCCATGCTCTAACATTCAAGGAGGATTCTTGGTTATGAGGATGGCCATAGCCTAATGATATCAATGTTCTCGAGATGACGGAAAGCTATGAACATCTTGGTCGGGGACGTTAATCCTTAAACTTAGTTTTGTCCGCCCATACAACTTTTTGCAGTGTTTAGGATCTTATTTCTCATATAGAAATTCTTTTCTAACGGACTCTATCCTTAGTCAAAGGTTTCAATTGTCCCTGTCAGTCAAATCATATATCCATCATTTATCTTTTGATCTCATATATCAGTTCAAATTCTTCATCAATTCCTTTGATTTATACTCTTAAAAGTACATCATATTCAATGCCTTGGGTCTTTCCCATAAAGTATTGTCATCAGATTGTAAGTCTCGTTCTTTGGACTTAATTCTTCCAATTTGGACCTCTCAATCATGAAATTCTGATTTCTAATGATTTGACATATTGTATTAATTGAGGGGTTTTCTTTAGTGCTTACGCCTCTAAAAATGTCTTGCGCACGACTCTAAAGATTTCTTTAACTACGAGCGATTACCCTTATAGGAGCGAGACCACATAATTAATATAAACCTTGTCTTACACTTATAAAGTAAGGGAAGAATCCTTGTTCCATAAACCTCAAATATTTCCCTCAACCAAATGATTGGATCCATTCTGAGGTAATATTTCTCTCTCAAAGTAGTATATCACTCTTTGAATTCTGTATTTGATCATTTAGACAAGAATCTTACGAGATTTATGATGGTCTTTCAAAAAAAATAAAAACCTTCAATCAAGGTTTCTTCTGGCGACTCCGCTGAGGATATGTTCTCCTTTTAATCTTTTATAATAAGTTTAGTCACTCATCCTTCCATCAGATTTTTTATGGGTCCACTAATTTGATCTGGAACTTTGGGTCCTATCCTATGTCTTTCATTTTTGAATCTTCACCTGCTCATTTAGACCCTGTTTAATAAGTAGATTTTCAAGATATGTTCCCTCATCAAAATTTCTTGAAAGCTTTTTAGCCTAAGTCCAATCTCAATTTAATTCAAAAGAAAATTTCAAAGATTCTAAAGTTAACTCTCCATTGATATCTTTTTGTACACACTACAGACAAGATATCTCTTAAACTTAGGGTGCATTTGGGGCAGCTTGTGCTTATCCATATAAGCCGCTTATCTAGAAATACGGACCGCGGGGTTCAACCCACATTTCGCGTTTAGTGTAAAAAACTAACTGTGTTTTCAGATAAGCTGCTCAAATGCAATTTTCAAACGGTGAGACAACATTTTCAAAATGCCTCCACAACAGATAAGCTACCCCAAACAGAGCCTTAGGGTCTGTTTGGGGCAGCTGCAGCTTATCCTGATAATCTGGTGATAAGCAGCTGATCTGGATAAGCTGTTTATTTGTTTGGTTTGTGCATTTAGAGAACAACTGATTCTGAAAAAATGACCAATCTGCCCCTGTTTTGGATAAGCTGTAGTTGTTTGGTTTGTGCATTTTGTAAACAACTTATTTGCAGACTTTTTTTGTTAAATAGAAAAATTAGAATTAAAATTCCTATATACCATTATTTGTGCATTCAGGAGTCAACTCAAAATCAAATCATTTTGAGTCTAAGTCAATTTAAATCGAAATAATTTTGATTTTAATCATAGTCGAACTCATAAGAGCTCGACTAGAATCAAACCTACAAATGGTCTTGTCTAGAAACGGGGAAGCCAACAAGTGTGGTAATATTTAGGTAAAAATTCACTAATTGGGGATATCTACAATTCTTAAGAACCATGACAATTAAGAGAGGAAAAAAAAACAAAAAAGATTTCTCTGGAAAATTGCCAGCAGCATCTCAGTCTTCCAATTACAGCAGCACATATCAGTCGAATTCTTCGTCCCATCCACATATAACATTGTGAGGTACAGAGAGGAGAAGAAGTTCTAGAGTTAGAAATAGAAAACATTACGGGTTCCTCGTTGATATGTGCTGCTGTAATTGGAGAGCTGTGGCAACGGTTATGAGGTCGACGGAGCCAGGTGGGGCGACGAGGCGGTGGAGATCGGCGAGAGGAAGCGATGGGGGTCTGACGACAAAACAGACGTTGGGGAGATGGGTTGAGGCATGGGAGATCTGTTCAGGGCTGGAATCAGTTGCGACAATGAAGTTGAAGAGGGAGCAGAGAGATACGGCGGCCTGAACGCTCCCTGTTCCAACATCCCAGGTGAGGTGGCGGTTTGGAGCTTTCGAGGAGACAAATTGGAAGAGCTCGGTGGGATAGGTCGACAGGATTGAGGTGTACAACTTGACTTGATCGGCGTTACGATAGAGGTCTCTCTGCGCCGCGATTCCATGGACCAAACGATCAGAGAAGGAGAAGGAACAGAAAGGAAGCTTCCAAAGAGGAGATGTCGAGGAGGAGGCAGATGAGGTGTCGAGGGGGTCGAGAGATCCGACGGGAGGAGGAGAAGGCGAACGCGAGTTAGGGCAGAGGGGCAACAATTGTCTTTCGGTCCTCTGAAACACGAATCACAAGTATGACCCCACGATCCACGTCTAATATTAAATGACCAACAAAGTTTTTAAAAACACCTCAAAAACTTGTTTTCCAAAAAGACGACAACACTTTCAAAACGTTGCCGCTGTAAATAAGCTCCCCCAAATGCACCCTTAGTTTCTCTCTCGGGGGCAGAAGTAATCAAGCCTTTGATCTTGGCAATTTGAACGAAAGATCCCAATCAAGTTTGGACTGGTTTTCAATGAATACAACCTGCCCACAGTTGATAAAGAATCCTTACCACATTTCAAAATTGAATCTGAAGAAAAATTTCCACCATTAAAAAAAAACTGTTAAGACTATTATAACTGCTATTGTTGTTCCTCAACCTTCTAAGAAAGTGTAAATCAAGAAAGATTCTGATTCAATCTGTGAACAACTCAAACCCAATAATTTTCATGAATGGCCTATTCTATGAAATCACTCATGTATTGAGTAAGACTCAAAGACAAAATTAGAATTGAAGACTCCGCAAGAAAGACATAGATCACGGAAGAAACAGATGATGAGACCTCCCCTTTTTAAAAGAAGTAGGTTTCATTTACTCTCAACCACTCAACGAGAAAAAAGTGTTCACTGTATAGCAGAATTACTTCCAACCAAACATAAAGAAGGAGATCCCATGTACCTTGACTCTACAAAGTATTTGAAAATATCATGAAACAAGAAAATTCGTCTGTTGCAGAAATCTCTATGTTATAGGAGGGAATTGTAACCTGATATGAGAGGAAAAAGGACTTGAAGTACCAAAAGAAATCAAAGCAGGTCTTTACACGACTGTCACTTTGTCCATCTCACCGATTGTTGCCTATAACACCTCCTTTTGTCCTAAAATACCTATAAAAGACTTGGATCCCATGTTATTTTTCACCCGACACCTCTCCTTTTGTTCCACATCATCTCCAAAAATAGATATATGAAATTCTCGTTAAATCACCATTTAAAATTTATGAATCACCTCTCCAAACAAAGGATATGGGAGTAAAACCCTCCCTATTTTTTGTCCCATCATGTTTATAGAAGGTGTTACAAAGCCAACACATATCGAATCCTGAGGCCAAGCCAGTTGAAGGAAAGATCATTACCTGAGTTGATGTTCTACCATAAACAAATTCAGAATCTTGATATATTCTAGTTCATCCAGGATGTGTGTTAGGGCAACCAATAGATGAAGTCATGAACAAATTAGAGGCAAGTATTAAATAACTCAAATAAGAAGAAATCACATGAACTGACATTGCTACTATCATGATTGTCAGAACTAGTTCATTAGTAAGGGAACATCAAATGACAATGACCCCCAAGATGCTATGGTAGATGAAGGTGCAACACCCGACACTGCCCAAAATTTGCTAGAACAATTAAACACAAGCATGAGTAGATAAAAAAATTAGAAAGAATAATGGATGATAATTTAGTTTCTCGACATCCAGAATTAGAGAAATTTGAAGTTTTGGCGACTGAGGGAAAAGCTTGTAAGAAGAAGGTAGAATCGTTTTCTAATCCCCAAGAAGATTTAAAAACTTTGATTGGACAACAAATAAAGGACGCCTTAGCTCTTGCTTGGGGTGTCTTATCTGTACCTAAAGGAAAATCATATCCCGAAGAGTTTGAGTCTGTACAATATCTGAAAGGGTTTGCACCACCAAACTTTAAGGTGTTCGATGAAACCGACAACCCAAGAAAGCACTTAGCTCATTTTCGAGCATGTTGTTGTAATGCTAGACAAAGTGATGCATTACTCTTCCTTCTATTTGTCAACAACCTCTCTGAGTAGAATTTGATTAGTATGCTAAATTGTCTAACGGGTCAATTAAAACCTTTTCAGAACTTGAAGAATTGTTCATAAAAAGATTTGATGGATCTCAATGTCATGTCACGATTAGTGATTTAGTTATTGAGAAGCAGAAACCAGACGAATGCTTAGTTGACTATATTTTGAGATGGAGAATTCTAAGCTTAAAGTATGAACCTCAACTGTAAGAACAACACACTATAGAAATTTTGTTAAAGAATATTCACAAGGCCAATCACTTTATTTTTGAACGGTTTTACTATTAAGATATTTGAAAAGTTGATCAACAAAGCAGGTAGTTTGTAAGAAGAAACAAAACAATTGTCACTATTAAACCAGGATGCTAAGAAGAAACTCCAAAAGGCTTACGATAAGAGGCATGGGAACGTGTCAACTATTGGTCAAGGGAAGCAGCCTATGAAGATACAGTTTGAATGTCCTAAACAACAACAACGACAACCCTCACAGCAACAACAACAACAACAACCTAAGGGATGAAGGATGTCCAGATGTCTGTTGAACATAAGAAGAATTGAGTATATCTTTTTAAGGATAATTTTATGAAGAAATTTTTTAAAAGCCTACTCAATAAATTCAAAATTCAAGTTGTCGGAACCTAAGAAACCAGATGAAGTGGGAAGGAGTAAGGAACCTCATTACTGCTCGCATCATAAGCTTCTTAGACATTTGATTGAAGAATGTTTTTCTTTCAAAGATTGGCTAGAGAAGAGCCACAAAAACAATATGATCATCATTATCAAAGAATATTTGAAAGAATCAACACATGGTTCAATCAATAAGCCAAGTCAAAAAAGAAGAAGGTTAGAATCTTGTTCTGTCAAAGACTAATAGGAAAATCATCAAAAGTGTTCAAAGTCTTTCAGAAGCCACTTCTAAGGGAACTCAAACATCTAATATCTCTAAAGTTCCTACGGGAAAAGAAGAAGAGAAGCCCATACTTAAGTCAACACTATTTGAAAAGTAAGTTAAAGGAGAGAGATCATGTATAGAAATGTCTAGGACTGTAGAGAATTTTCTTCCTATGATTGTTGTTTTGGGCAAGGGTCATGTATCCCTCACACCACTAACTCTGTATGAATTTTATTTCTATCCCTTGGAATTATTAATAAAATGAGTAGTGGTTCAGGTTATATTTTATCTATTTCTAATGAATCCTTATTGATTGACTCAAGTAATAATTTTAATAGAAGAAAACATCTGAATAATTTTAACAATCCTAATACTAACAATTCTCAAGTCATAATAGAATATATTTACAAAAATGATGACTAGTTTTCTGATAGTGATGCCCCTGTACTCAATCTCAAGGGTATGCCTATTAGAATTGAACTAATACCTTTAGATTTTGAAGAAACTCAAGAACAAATTTTTGACAACGTGAGACATTCTATGGACAATTCTACAACAAAAGTTCTTGAAGTTAATCTTTGAAGTGGAAAAATACTTCAACCACATAGTGTGCCTCAAATGAAGACCACAAGAAACAATCAACAAAATCCACATGTAGCACTACCACACGATGCTCTTATCCAGGATGAACATATAAAAGTTACTTCTAAAGTTGAATATAACATGTTATCTCACCCAAGAAAATTGTTAGTCAAGCTTAAT
The DNA here is from genome assembly GCA_003013225.1 of Phalaenopsis aphrodite. Lineage (NCBI taxonomy): Eukaryota > Viridiplantae > Streptophyta > Magnoliopsida > Asparagales > Orchidaceae > Phalaenopsis > Phalaenopsis aphrodite. Next base: position 340,399 of record NEWO01000032.1, on the reverse strand, counting down.
ATTTATGAAACCCTTATTTTATCTAAATAGAGAGGAAGTCATTAATCAAAGCACTACAAGATCTCGACATCTGTATGACTAAGTAAACTATTTTAATGAAGGTTCCAAACTGATAATTATAGATGATGTTCTTCTATTGGGAATGACCGACCATAATCGACCATTTTAAAACTCTGTTGACATTGGACAATTTAAATTATACAGGTACTTGTTGGTCTAGGTTCATCTGTGAACATCATGAATTTAAAAACACTTACATAGCTCGACGTGGACACATGCAAACTTTCATTTGACAAGATGTTACAACGAGGATTTAATCAAAAGGGTGAAATAGCATTAGGGTCAGTAACACAACCACATAAAATAGGGAATTTTTAAACTAAAGAAAAATTTGACATTATCTACTCAAATACATCCTTCAACGCACTTCTTGGAAGATCTTGGCTTTGCGAGCACAAAATGGTCCCATCATCTCTTCATCAATGTATCAAATACTATCGTGACGACATTCAACATTGCATAAGAGGAGACGTACAACCATTCTCTATACATGAAATTGGAATTTATGAAGACGCAACATATTATGTTCCGATAAATCAAATCATTTTTTTCTAGGGGAACACTTATAACCAAGAAATCAGGATAAGATAACAAACAAGAAGTCACCATACAAAAAAAAAAAAGCTACAAAAGAATATGATACAAGAAAGAAAGAGGAAAAAGAAGAAAAAATTGAAAGAAACTATAAGGAAGAAAAAGAAATATCCTCTACTAATGAGGACGAACCTTGAAACATAGTTAAGCACTCTCAAAGTTTGAAGAAGGATAAAATTGAAAGAGATTCCAAAGTAAAACAGAATGTAGAGAGCAGAACACCTTCTTTGTATATCGACTTTGAATCCAGTTCGGAGGATGAAGTGGGCATAACAGAACAGACTGTTGTTCCTTAGAAAATACCTCTGGAAAAAGATGTTACATAAGAATTAACAACAAATGTAGAAGGAAACAAGTTAGAAAGTTCAGCATACGATAAAATCGATCGATACGTCTGCATTTTTTACTTTGACCTCGCTGTCCTAAAAAATGGTGGCTAAGTTAGACATTAAGATTGCACCCAACTGAATGGTTTCTAGAATCAAAGATTTTATCAAGGACCCTTGTCTAAAAGTTTGAAAGCAGATGTTCAGCTTGAAAACAATATTCTCAATGAGTTGATAGGGTTACCCTTTGATTACTACTTAACCTGTGTGCTGAAGCTGGTTAAACAAGGCCTAATACCTTACACTTGGCCTAAAGAACAGTCACAACATATTACAAAACTCCAGACTACCAAGAATAAGAAAGATATGGTGGGAGCTGGTGTGAGATTTGCTACCATAGATCCTTCAAATGATAAGGAATATTGCATGACCATCACAAGTCATCTAGAACCCAAAGAAATGGATCTTCTTGGTGAGGAATTCTGTTTAGAAAATTTGGAAGATTCAGATGATTTTTCAATAGGACATGCATCTCCAAAACTAAGAAATCAGATTAACAGTTGATGAGTTAAGAGAAGTGAAACTTAGAATTCAGGATAACCTCAAACCTACTTTTCTAAGTGGATGAAGAGGAAGCTGAAAGCCTTGTTAGTCTGTTGATAGAATATAATTATTTTTTTTGCCTAGAACTACAAAGAAATGTCAGGATTATCTCCTAATGTAAGAGTATATAAATTAGAGATACAACCAAAAGTTATGTTGGTCAAACAGGCTCCTAGGAAAATGAGGCTTGAAATTGAATAAGTTATTGTTGAAGTCAAAAAATTGATTGAGGCTTAGTTTATAAGAGAAAGGTATTCTATGTGGTTGGTTAGTGTTGTGCCAGTGAAGAAAAAGAATGGAAAGATCTGTATATGCATAGATTTCATAGACTTGAACAAAGCATGTCCCAAAGATGAATTCTTGTTGCCCATACCAAAATTAATGGTAGATATTGCTTCCTCACACGTTATCTTTTCATTTATGTATGATTTTCGGGCTACAACCAAATTAAAATGGCTCCAGAGGATAAGAAATACACAACAATTAGAACACCTATCAAAGTATTTTGATATAAAGTCATGTCATTTGGTCTAAAGAATGCCGGTGCCAGTTACCGTCGTGTTATGATCAAGATTTTTGATAAATTGATACACTAACAAGTCGAATGTTATGTTGATGACTTAGTCTTCAAAAACAAAGAAAAAGAAAACCATCTTTATGACTTGAGAATTATATTTGAATGATTGCATCTCTATGATCATAAGATGAACCATTTCAAATGCGCTTTTTGGTGGGAAATTTTTAGGATTTATAATATGATATTGTAGGATTGAAATAGACCAACAAAATATTAAAGCAATATTAAAAATGGCATCTCCTAAAAACTTAACTCAATTAAGATCACTTCAAGGTAAATTGACATATTTAAGATGCTTTATCTCTAATCTCTCTGAAGGATGCAACCATTTTGAGTATTGAGCAAAAAAAGAATGCCAAATTTGTATGGGATGACAAATGCCAACAGACATTTGAAAACATAAAATAATATTTGACAACACCTCCAGTATTAGCGACACCCATCCCAAGGCGACCATTGATATTATATATTGTTGCTTTAGATAAATCTCTTGGCTCCTCATTAGCCTAAACTAATGAGTAAAGAATGGAGATATCACTATATTACTTGAGTCGTCGATTGAGAGTAGCAAAAATGTTTTATCCAGTGATTGAAAGGCATAGTTTAGCCTTAATTTTTGCAGTCCAAAAATTAAGACATTACATGTTCTCTCACAAAATCTGTCTCATTTCTAAATTTAATCATCTACAGCATTTGATAACTTGCCCAACATTGTCCGAAAGACTAGCAAGACGGTCGACAATTCTTTTAAATTTTGATATAATCAATGTGCCCTTACATTCCATTAAGGGTCAAACTTTAGTAGATTTCCTTGCAAAACACACTTAGACTGCAGAATATATTCTCAATGATGATTTTCTTAATAAATAAGTCTTCGACCTTGAAGAAATAGATGAACCTTACTGATAAATTTATTTTGATGATGCATCATCCTTTAGGAAAGATATTAATTCATGCAAAACCATTCCCAACAAAGAAAAGATCAATTTAATCTTCATTATCCTTGATCGGGGAATGTTGAGGTTTACACATCATTTGTCAAAACCATTCACCAATAATTAAACAGAATACGAAGCTCTACTTGCGAGCCTACACTTGAAAATTACAATGGAGATCAAAAGGATAAATTTTTTTGGAGATTTATAGTTGTTGACTAATCAATTCATTGAGAAACATTAGACATTAAAACTTGAGATCCCCCGGCATCATCGACACACCATAAAATTGCTTTAACAAATACCAAATTTTACTATATATCAAATTTCTCGTGGTTATAACACTATTGCAGATGCTTTGGAAAAATTAGCTAAGGAGATGATTTGTCTGGAAGAAGAATCCATTTCAATCCATGTCGATATGGAATATTTGAGTAAAATGAGCTTTGAAGAGCAATTCACTGCAACAATGCACAAAGAAGAAGATTTAGACTAATGAAGTCCTTTTGTAGATTACCTACGTGAAGGAAAACTTCCTAAAGATAAATCTTTTGCTCACGAAATAAAAGTGAGAGCCTTATCTCTTTCACTTTTTTAAATGACACACCCTCCAGAAGATCTTTCAATCATATGTGGCTATGATGCTTAAGCAAGTAGGAAGCCCAAGAGATCGTTAAAGAAGTAGAATCGAGATTATGCGGTGCTCAGCAATCAAGTCCCAAAATGAAAGCAAAAATTAAGAGAATGGTATATTATTTGCTTAAGAAGATCGACGACTGCAGGAAAACTGTCAAATGTTGCATCATTATCCGATGTTCTTACATCTACCTCCTAGCGTATTACACCCAACATCAGCCTCCTAGATGTTGCCAGCAATAGATTGTTAGACTGATGAAAGGTGATGTTAATTGACTTAGAGATTGACGTTCTTGTATTTTCTTTGAACAACAACTAATCCTTATAGTTGGGATAAAAAAGAATTTTATTAATGAACCTGATATCCTGCATGGTTATTGAATTTCTCAGTTTAAGGAAATCCAATCTATCATTAGTCTAATAAGAAACCAAGGTAATATTGATGTCTGTGAGTCCTTCATATAAATGAACTAGAGGCCCTGAAGAAGACCAGTCTTCAAAATAGAACCCCACCTTACCTTCTTCCAAATCATAGGTGATAAAAGCTTCAGCAATGATGAAGTAATTCCTTCCAAATAATTGAATCAATAACTTGAGTTACACAAGCAAGAGGGTGAGCTTGACCACAAAATTTACTCCTCATCAAATTGGCCCAAAGAGACTAGCCAACCTGAAATTTGATCTATCACTTCATAAATTTGATCTTCATAGATTCCTCAAAAGATCTAAAACCCAATCCACCACTAGTGATTGTCTTACAAAGCTTCTTCCATTTGACCCAATGAATCTTGGATGAATTCTCACTCCAAAGAAATTTGTTAAACAACCCAGTCTTAAATTATAGTCCTAATCATTTTTTATGACTTGAATAGAGTATAAAGAGATAATTGTAAGGATTCTTTTGAGTAAAGTGATCTTTCCTCCATGAGACAAAAAATTTTTCTCCCAATATTGTAGTTTAACCGTTATCTTCAGAAAGATTTCCTAGAAAAGGCAGCATTTCATCTTCCCTTTGCTGATTTTAATGCCAAGATAAGAAATGGTAAGAAGCTTCTTAAAAAATCAGTAAACTCAACTATCCAAAGCCTTTTATCTTGGGAAAAAAATTTACCAACATAGAATAACATTTAATTTTGTTTTACACCATCCTAGGCACCTGGTTAAAATGTTGGAATAAATGACACACATTTTTGGTAGAAGCTTTGTTAGTTTTCTGAATACTATGAGATCATCTGTATAAGCCAAATGAGAAACCTGAGTGTTCTCTTTACTGTTGAAAAATAAGTGTGGGTGTTTTAAGAAAGTTCTTTTATATTTCCGAATAAGTAATCAAATGCCATGTTGAAGAGGGTGGGAGAAAGAGGATCACCTTACCTTATATCTCTATGAAACTCGAAGTAACCATGCATTCCACCATTTATTATGATAAAGCAAAAGTTGTTGTCAAGGAGCAACCAAATTATAGAAAAATTATTAGGATTAAAAATCATTGCTTGGAGCACTTTAATAATGAAATCCCAAGAGATGGTATCATAATCCTTTTAAATGTCCATGTTCTGGATCGAATTACCACTTCCACAATGTTTGTCCAATTTTAATGGTATCATACACCTTTCTTTGATGAAGGTAGATTGATATGGGTTGATGATCTTATTGAGCTGGGGTTGGATCCTGGGCACAATAATGTTACTAATGATCTTGAACACCAATGTAGATAGGCATTAAAGGTCTGAAATCTGATCATTAGGTGACAACATAAGTCTTGGGGATTAAGGCAATAGTTGAAGACTTAAAGTATCTATGGATATCCTGACTAGTGAAGAAAACTTGAACGTTGTAATCAGACATGCTTTAATAATATCCAAACAACTTTTGTAAAAAAGGTCACTAAGGCCATCAGGTCCCATAAGCCCCATAGGCTTAGAGCTATCAATATGCCAAATAACATTATGTATCTCCTCCTGAGTTGGTATATGAATCAGTTGAAGGCTGGAAACAACATTTTTGTGTTCTTGAAAGAGGTCCAGATTAAGTTTTTTTAAACCTTGAACATGTACAAAAAAATTCTTTTGGAAGTAGTTAATTCCCTCTTCAATGATCCGCTCTCTACTAGAAATCAATTCACCATTTTTGTTTTTTAATCTAGACAATAGTATTAGTCTATCTCCTCCTCTTAGTAAAAGCATGAAAGTACTTTGTATTCCTATCTCCATCAACAAAAAAGTGACCTTCTTTTGACTTAATAAATTTTCTTCCAAAGTGATGGAACTATTGAGATTGTCCAATGCTTCAACATTTTATTCTAAGGAGATCCTATAATGGATGAATTCCTCTTCTTTCATATTCACAAAATCCTTAGTCAGTTGCACTTTGTGATGTACATTACCAAATGAAGCCTTGTTCTAGTCTCTTAAGGCCATAGTCAAACCTTTATGAAGTTTCTAGAGTTGAAACCAAGGATTATCAACCTGACTACAGTAACAAAATTTAAGAGTGTGGGATGTGAGTCTTACATATTAATATGAAAGGTATATATTAGGGCCTAGAAGATTTTTATATGGACAACATGATTGGGAAGTGATCAAAAGCAGTTTTAGAGAGGTTTTGGGCCTTAAAGCGGCTACGAGCATCCATCTACATGGTATTAACAAGATATCTATCAAATCTTTCAAAAGGCCGTCAGCGGACCTCGAGGGCGTCGTCGGCAGACCTTCTTAATGAATTAATT